>CAFUXE010000703.1:133177-143531 GCA_903364295.1 Serranus cabrilla
GTGTTTTGTGTGTGTACAAAAATCTGAAATACAGACATGCACGAACTGAGATGCTAAAATGTATCTTTAAAAATAAAGACAGTGAATGTGAGGCAGTGGAAAGAGCTTAGATTAGAGACAAAGAAAGAAAGCAGCAGAGAGAGGAAGCAAGTGTACACACACACACACATACACATGCGCCCACACCCTCACAAAAACCTGGGGTGTATGTAGACAAACACACTGCTCTGCCCATTCCCATGTAGAGCTAGAATGTGTGACGTGAGTGTGAGAGTAAGCCTTGGGCACACAACAGTCTGAATGCAGCACTTGCCACTATGATGCCAGTCCTCTCTAGTGTATCTGTGAAAAGCCTACGTGTTGGAAAAACATTCCAGAGTGGGATCACATATACACAGTTGGGGCCAGCAGCGATACTGCGAGCCAGCAGCAGAGGCCATGTCTCAATTTCTCATGCACGTTCGACCAGTCTGCCTGGAGAAACAAGTGTGGGCTATTTCCAAACTATAGAAGCAGAATGAAACAAACAGATATGAAATGTAAATAAAAAAACACTGGGAATGTGCAGGAATTAATTACGCACATGCTACGCGTTTATCCAAAACACTGGAAATTATGTTCCAAATGAAAAATTTCCAAAATCTTGGCAGTAAAAAAAAAAAAAAATCCATTCTTCTGATTTAAACATGTAATCTGGCAAATTGAAATAGAAAACATTTGCTGAGTGTGTATTTCTCAGCTGCCTACTTTAAGAAACCTATTACAGTATTTCACAGATTTAGCCAAAATCTAATTTGTAAATTGCATTTAATGGTTTGTGGTTGCCCTCTTTTTTTTTTGTTATGAAGAGTTGTCATGCTGTGAAAATAAACCTGAAGGCCGTGGACTCGGAGCCAGTTATGAAAATCACTACATTGCCGAGCCGAGGGCTTTCTCTCCACCGTCACTGATTAGCATTCCCGATTGACTGACATGTCCCACTGGCTGCCTAACAGCCGGCTTTAGGAGATGAGGTTAAATTGTGGCTACCAACAAATTGCATGCTTGAGTTCCTCTGCACCCCTCTGCTATCATCCAGTGTAATGTGAGCACACCAGGCAGATCCCTCTGCAGATCCTTCTCCTCCCCTGCACTACAGCTCCCCCCCACACAAAGCCACAGAGACCTCTTTCCACATCCCTCGCCACCAGTCTGGCCTCTAAAGTGGTGATGGGCATTACCGTGGCTGAGCCTCTGTGGCTTCCCGGAGCATCCTGCAAAGTGCTTTGTGTTCCAACTGCTGCTACATATACATACACACTAGCAGAGCCCCCTCCCACACACACACACACAAACACACACTCTGCTCATTTAAAACAGCCTTTATAATATCATGAAATCACCTGATTTAAAAAAACAAGTGAATATAAACAGAAGGCCACTGAAGCTTTATAGATGTAGCTGGTGTAAAAATTTACAACAGCACTATTCATATATACAAGTGTTTCGTGTAAGATGATATGTTTAAATCAAATATTTATCACTCAAAGAGCTATTTGTGGGAACCGGAAAGCACAAATAAAAAACAATCCAAGATGTAGCTAGTGATGCAAATAAATAGCACTCCAACAGGTCCTTTAATGGGTCCAGATATGCCAGGGAGGGGGGACAGTTAGCAAACCATGAGATGACAGATGATGCATCCTAGTATGCTGCTGGGACAGGCCGAGCCATGTTGACATAAAACCCAATACTTCCTTACAGAGGAACGGGGCCAGCTTCAGCTAGCTCCTTGCCGAGCACTAAAAATCCCAGCAAGCTGAAGCAATATTATCTGGCTTAGTGTTTCTAACATTAGATTTGTCTCTCTGTAGAGGTCCTTCTTTTATTTACCCAAGACCAGTGGCTAAAGACACATTTTTATCCTTTTTAGGGAGAATTAAAAAAAAAGGGAAAGTAGAGCTGAAAGTTAGGAAGTGTTGCACAAAGGAACGCCCACACATCAGAGCTGCTGCTGAAATACTTTAGCAGGACTGAGGACAGTCTTTAATTAACTATAAAACTACACGGCTGGGTTGACAACACAAAGTACATCCTTTTTTCTTTTTTTTTTTGGTGTGCGTATGAGCATTCACAAAGTGCCAGGCCACGCGGGAGTGTCCTAGAGCGAGTAAAACACACACACTCGGTGAGCTTACACAGAAACCCAGCCGTCAGCATCTATCCGGCACACACTGCTGCAGAGTCCCAAGCACAGCTAATTAAAAAACAACAATTTCACAGGAGGGCACTCCAAACATTTCTAAAAAGCACCTCTCAGCACACCGGGGGATCGTCCAGCATACATGGGAGGTGAGACAGGTTCTGGGAGCTCTGTTTTTATGGCTTCATCACTGCTGTGTTTTCCTACTACTCATACTACCGTGACCTGAATTTCATTTTGCTTACAGCACGTGAATTTGAAAATTTGGAAAAATCTGCATGGCTGGTGCATTTTGGATGAGTTACAAATGAAACATTCTAAAATAACATTTTGCTGGATAGTAAAACTTTATGGTGCATGGAGAATTTAAAAAAAATCCACTCTGGAATGCGATGTTTTAATGCATCAGCAGGACCCAGAAGTAGGCAGCGTGGTGTATAATATAGTTTAGTTAATGTTATGTTTTGTAGATGGAGCCCATGGCAGTTTCTAACAAGGCAGTCCATTACAGGGGTGTTGTCCAACACTTCGGTCAAGTGATAGGCCTTATTACATGGCTCCTTTCAAAGCATCTGCTTGGTTAGAGGAAAGGTCTCCCTGGGGAAAAGATCTCCCTCCTCCTAATGATGTATAATTGACCTCCAAACACCAGGGCACAACAAACTCTCTCGGGGTGGTGTAATTCCACTCTACCTTTTACATACCGCCCGTCTCGTTCAAGCTTGTTCCTCCTCTACGGCTATGGCTCGCGTCCAACTGACAGCTCTGCCTATTTACCTTCGATTCTATCAAACTTGAAATATTCTTGCAAAAAAACGGCGACTGTATTTCTCCTCTTCAAAAATATATTTAATGCTCCTTTTCCCTGCCTGATATCTGTGCATTTGTTTTTGGAATCAAAAAAAATTTCTCATTCACAAATTTCCTATCAGTGACAATAAACACAGGTCACAGGCTGCATGGCATAAAAAGAGGTCAATATAATCCAATCTTGTTACTATATAATTGCACTATATGGAGCAAGATGTGTTGAACTGTGTTGGTGGGAGTTTTAATAACATAGTACACAATTGTTTTCCCCCGTCTGCACTTAAACCTGTTCCAAAGGTGCGAAAAAAGACTGCTTGCCAATTCCTTGATTTATTATAGCTAGTGAGAGCTGATTACGGGGCATGAATCAGTTGCTGTAGGAATGTAATTAGGCACGTAGACCTCTGTAAGGCTAGGAGCTCTCCTCACAGCCCAAAGCAGTTTGTGGGCTGACAAATGCATCTTAAATGGGTGCCATAAAAGTCAAAAAGGTGCCAATTACATCTTTAAGTATCCCATCAATGCAAACGGAATAAACAAAAAAAAAGTGGGATGCTTGTGTCTGTGTGATGGAAGGACCCTCCAGCTAGTGTTTGACCTGGGAGGGGTAAAAAAAGAAAAAAGTGGGGGGAAGGAGGGTGAAGAATTAAAAGATGTGATGAATAACAGTGTGTGAGAGCAGGACGTCGCCCAGCAGGTTGTTGTGTTTGGCTGAGGTGATCGGACTTGCCACACAAGCTCAGAACACTCCGAGAAAAAGGGGAAATGGTCAGTTATATACCAAATATGGTACTTCAAAAGCATATCACACTAACTGCCAGGGAAGAGGATTATTTGGGGGAAAATATAGATCTGCCTCTTTATGTTTATGTCTGTCTTTACACAAACCAAACAAATAGAAAAACTACAACTGGACAGCATTATAAGAGGCATGAGAAAGAGATCCTTCTCTCAGCCGGACTGTCTCAGCTTCCAGCCACCTCTGAGCCGTGACGCCGTGACTCTGGTATCCCATAGTTACTGCTATGAATTTTCCATTGTTATCAGCCGACTACACTCCTGTCACAAAGCTGGATGAATGGCACGCATGGCAATAGATGTAACTCTTTGTTTGCTTGCAAGGTATCTAGCAGAGAGCCATAATGTCCCGGTAATCGAAGTAGAATTGTTAAAAAGGCCGCACACAAAAAGCTGAAAATTTAGTGACAAGCATGAAAAGCGCTGATGCGATGAGAAACACAGGGCACCCCAGGGTCCTCGCAGGCCAAACAGCAACCCTCAGCATTGTTGTTACTTCAGTTACTTTGCCTCACCATATCTGCCATCTCTGCTGCTTTTATGTGATAATTTACTAATTCAATTTACTAATTTATCTCACTGCATGGATAATGGCTGCCATGCTACTTCCTGTCACAGGCCTAATATAGAATGTAAAACTTTATTGTAATTTACTTCAAAATAAAAAACACCAGGGGGACAATTCCTACATTATTGCAATTTATCTATAATTTATGAAATAATTATTTTTAGTGTCTGTGAAATTAATAATGCTGTTTTTTTTATTTATTGTGTTGCTATGAATTTTGCACAGCAACTTATAAAAACAATACCTTGCATTTAATCACAATAGTCTGCAGTTATTATCACACTCCAGCATTTTAACCCAAAACACGTTTATTTATTGTTTTTAGATATTTCTTCTTAAAATTCTAAAACTTGATGAATTTGAAAATAAATTATTAATGCCATTAAAATCGTGTGTGTGAGTGTGTGTTTGAGTCGTTCGTGCGCAAATGCCTACACTTGTAATTTTTTTCTTACTAAATCCACGTTAGCGTGTTTAGCTTGCAGGTACATATAAATCATATGCAGTAAAAAAGCACACATTGTTTTTCATTAAACCGTTAAATTGTTGCCATGTCTCATATATGCCGCGTGCAAAAACACGTCATAGCCAATAAAAATAAAATAGCCTGAAATAAAATAAAATGGAAATTACATTAAATAAAAATAAAGATAGTCTAAATTTGAATTTAAAAAACACTATAAAATTGCCACGGCAAAATAAATGAAGCACCTTTTTAAAATAGAATATTTAAGGTAAATCGAGGCATTAGATTTTCAGAATAAAATAATTTGGCCTGATCGGAAATTAAATCTTCACTGCGCCGTGGGCTCACTCTCCATATAGAAACATAACAGAAATAATGTTTTCCATATTTTGATTGAATCTAATGCGGTTGATTGTGCTGGGGAAAGGCCACATGATGTAACCAGGAAATACCTGACAGACAGCGGAATAAAAAAAATGCAGCCTGTACGCCTGCACACTCTCGGGCCTGAGTGGGATCACATCTTTTTGTTAGAAATGCGCTCGTTCCGCAGACACAAATGTGGAAATATCGTGGGCCACGGTGACATGAGAAAGCCAAGCGCATATGACAATAATATATGACCGCTAATGCGAGCGTCTTCCAGCCAGTGTGAGCACTTTCATCCAACACTCAAAATCATTTAAAAAAATACAAGCTTTATTTAATTCCAGTTTTTCCTGTTGCTCATATATTGATAATAATTTATAATAATGCAGGATATTTTTTAAGCTCTTGCAGAACAACAGGTTAATTTAAACAACATACCTCCATGTTGGTACTTTTTTTACACTTCTTAAGATTTTGTAAAATTCAAGTAGGACTTCACACTAGCTGAAAGACTGTATTTTTTGCACTGTGAATGCCACACATAAGGCCTCCAGCAGCCAAAGCCATCTCAACTTTACAAAAAAAAATCACTACACCAACCAAAGCGATCTGAAGAGATGCAGGAAAGGGAGAGCAGAGATTCTCTGAGAGGATTGTGCTTACTGTTGGTAGTCGTGTTTGCAGTAAAGTTTCCTTTCTCTGAAGTAACAGCTGGTGGTGAGGGGCTGTTGACACACGGTGCACTGCAAACACTCCTCGTGCCATGAGGAATCGTTGACTCTCATCAAGAAGCGGTCGGAGATGGGACGCTGGCATCCTTCACACACGGATGGATGATGACAGTCAGTCCCTGGAATAAACGGCCCGTAAGAAAAGAGAGAAGGCCTGAGTCAAGGGCTGTCAAAATTAAAGGCCTACACAGTAAAGACATCAGCATAGGTGTGTGGTGTTAAATTTAATTTTAAAAAGCGTGTTTTAATGAATGAATTGATATTTTGTGTGCAATAAGGCCTGCAAATCACACCACAGCTCAAGCCTTTATATCTGGGGTAGCTCAAAACGCTTTTACGGTACACTAACATGAAAATAAAACTACATTTTTCATTATTACCTGTAGTTTCATCCATTTTCATGCGTACATGTGAACTTTTAATGATCGTAAGAAACAAAACAGCAGTGGGCATGGTAATGGCATCCAGACAGGAATAACAGACTGGCCCGGTGCTGGCAGTTCACCGTGATTTGCTGCTGTTTATAAAGAAAAAGAAGAAGAAGAAGTAAAAGAAGACGTAGAAGAAGACTCACCGAGCATGACTCCGAGCGTGGCTTGTCCCGATCGCAGGGGATGATCTTCAATTTTTATGCCGTCCAGCATGATGCACGTCTCGGACTGTTCTCCCGCGGAGAGGCGCTCCAGTGACACCAGACCTGTTGCAATATCCATAAGAATACGGTCAGACTGGAACAAGAGAATCCCGGGCACACAAAAAGCTTGTCTGGGGCAGCGCGAGGACGAAGCTGAAACCTGTTGAAACCGCTCGAGTTCCTGTGTGACACACAGCCTGCAGCCCGGAGGAGGAAAACTACAAAATGAGCTAGATGAAATGCAAAAAAAAAGGAGAAAAAAACTGATGCTCGCGATAGCTAAAGGTAAAGACAGCGTAAGCCGGCTACACAAATCCTCACTGTGTCAGAAAAGCGTGGAGAGACAGAAAGAACACAATAAACTCTCTCAACAGTCACCTGTTATGATTAGAGGACTGAGGAAGCTTTATCTTCTCGTCCTCAAGCCGGCGGCTGAAAAGCAGGGGGGGACTTCTTCACGGATAACAGTCTTGTTAAAGGTGAGGAGGAAGAAGAAGCAACCAAAACTTGACAACAAATCCGCAAAAAATAGGAGAGTGTTATGTATGTAGATGTCCCGGCAGTAACTCTTTGGAAGTAACAGAGACGGTTGGTTGGTTGTGCCCCTGTCGCTGCAAAAAGTCTGAGATCGAGATTGAAGCGAGTGGATCCTCCCACTCCTGCATGCATGGCTACACTTTTTTCATTCTCCCATTCACTGCCATTGGGATGCTATTGGAGAAGAGTACAGTGCTGCTGCACACAGTCCAATAACAACACACACATGGAGTGAAGCGTAAAGAAGAGCAGAGAGAGAAAAGTGTGATTTTACACCGGCCTGGTTTCACACTGATATAGTAATAACAACAACAACAACATTAATAATATCAAACCACATCCACCACTGCTACTACTACAATAAGTAGCCGATTTTATTGCTCTCTAATTTAGTTAATTATAGGGCGTATTATAACACGCGCTTTCTGATAAAATGCTGCATTTTGGAGAGATTTTTATTTTTTTAAATAACTTAAAAACATTGAAGCGACATAATGAGCCGTATATATTCACCATGGATTGATAGTGATGCTATATTTCCGTCAGGAGTGAAAAATAGAGATCAGCAACACATGCCTTTCCTTTGCTCTTTTGTGTATTGTTTCCAGTGGAAGCTGCTGTCCCCTTTCAGCTGATGCACCTGGCGATCAGTGGTGATAACAGCGGTCTGTCTAACACCGAGGTGGCCACTGCTATCCATCTCTGGGTCGGTCAGGAACAAGCACCAATAGTATTAAAAATAATATTAATAATTCTCACAGCCCTGTGCTGTATTTGGTATATTTATTTTTGAAGGAACACAGCAGCTATAGATGTTATTATTTGAGGATTCAGCCATCGTGCTGAAAATCCCAAAACAGTCAGATAAGCATTATATATGTTTATAAATATATCTACATACATCTATCTTGACTAGAAATAATTTTTTTTCTCGTATATATATAAATATGTACGATAAAAAATGTTTTTTTTAGTCAAGATAGGTGTATGTAGATATATCTATAAAAAAACATATACATACATGTGTTTATAGAGATATGACGTTTGCAGTTTGCAGAGGTGCGGACTGCTGCTGTTGCACTGAGGCCTGTCCGAAATTAAAGGACTGCTAATGAGAGATCGTGCGCTGCATGAGAAGCTCATTGTTATCAAGTTTAACAAGGCCCCGGATGAAACACATACGCAGACTGGACACATGGGACACACGTTTTAAAGAAACATATTTTAAAGCAATATTGCCATATGATCAGATAAGCTCATGCCAGCCCATTTTTTTATTTTTAAAAATGCTATTTTTAAAAATAAAATAATTAAACCATCGGCTGCTAAAGTAAGCACAATTAACACGTGAAGAGTGCCTGTCACCAAAGCAAGTGTATAATAATAACATTATTATTATTATTATTATAACAATAACTTGCTGTAAATTAATTTAAGAAAAAAAACTGTCATATATTTTCACATTATTCATTTGAAAGATAAAAGGTAAAAAAAAACAAATCCACTTTTTTTTCTGCAGAATGATCTAAAATGTGTGTGCAGCGTTTATCTGGAGTCCAAAGGCCTCGCTGTTGTTTTTGATGTTCTTTGTGAAGCATCAAGGCGATGACCTGTAGCCCAGTTTGGAAAACAGAGAGCAGACTGTTGGCGTTGCCCTCTGCCGGTCACTCAGAGAACAGCTGAAGGCAGCTACAACACACAGAAGAAGAAATTAGTATTTTCATCTATTCTCACGTTTCAAGAATTATACAACTATCACATAAATGTTTCAAGCACAAATGAAATATAAAATGAATTTATATGTGTTTCATGAAAGGACACATATGTAGAGTTAAAATCAGTCCATACCTGCCACTCATGAAGTCATCCGCCCCCGGCTTAGCTGTTTTTTTTCTTCTTCTTCTATTTGCAGCACTTCTATCAGCATGAGGTCAATTACCTCCGCCTCGCACTATATTGGATTATTTTAGCACTAAGAAGCATTATGAGCTGAGCACTATCAATACAATATAATCAATACACTGAGAAAAAAAAACATATAATATAATATATAACCCGTGTTGCCGCGTCCTCCTCCTCCACCTCCCCCCTCCTCAGTTATCGGCCAGGTCACTTGTGTGAATGAGGACATCAAACATTCATTCAATAAATCAATCCGCCAACTTTTAGCCGGCGGTGTTTTAATGAGCCTCTACATGACAAGCCCTCCCTCTCCTGCTGCTATAAGGCAGGAAGAGGAAAAAAACGTTGCAGCAGGTGTGCAGTACAGAAACCAATGGTCTCCTAAAGTTTAGCAATTTACTTTAAAGTAAGCAGGAGTGTTGCATGCATCGGAAAGGTAAGAGATCATCAGAATGCGTCATTATGGCAACGCACATTCCTGCTGGGATTCATATTATTATGTGAATATTAGTACCAATATTGCGAAGGAAGTACAAATTAATTCGGAAATATTATGCTTAAATTGTATAGTTAAAATTGCGAAAATTTGCCAACAAAATGTTGGATTTGACATTACAACAGACGGGGGTCCAAAGTGCGTTAAGTTAACGAATATATTAATTATAAGTAATAACTATGATATTACGCCTATTTAAAATAGCGCGTCATTTTATATGAATGTTCTGAAATGACAAATAAGTATCACAGAATGCAACAAAACTGACATTAAATACATTATTACAATCTTTTATAAGAAATAATAAAATAACACAAACAGTTATTTCACGACTTAGTTGTATTTAAATCTAATCCGAACAAACGCGTCAATCAAATTAAAATATATGTCTAAACATATGGAGCGTTTTTCGACTTTAATTACATTTACGTCACGCTGTTAATAAGTCACGCAGGATCAATTCATTTTTCCAACCCAGAGAATAACTCACACAACTCACACTGTGTCAGGCCTTAAAGCCGCAGGCTAAAGTCAATGCATTGCCAAAAATAAATAAATAAATAAAGAAAGAAATCGCCAAAAATAATACTCATCATGACATATTAGATTTAATATGTGGGCTGTAATAAACGCTGCCTCTGTGTCATTATCTTTGGGCTGAAATGTGAGCCTAAAACAAAGCGCAAAGATAAGCTCGATTGTAAAAAATAAAATACCTTCGTGAAGAACAATTCACATCCTCAAAGCAGAAAGTCAGCAAACCAAACACATAATGGCTCCCTAAATTGCATGGCTAGAGGACTTTGATAGTTAAGTCACTTTGATCTTTTAATGAGTGTTTCTAAGCTCTCCATGATGCTT
>CAFUXE010000703.1:146442-175915 GCA_903364295.1 Serranus cabrilla
CACAAATTATTTTTTTTTCATTATAATTTCTGTCATTTTGTTGTAATAACAGTTCATGTTTTTGAACATTTCCATTTCAAATGTCAAAAATAACAGATTTTTTGTGTTATCAGAAATTAATTTACTGTTTATGACATTAACTCGAGTTTTTCCCGGACACTTTTTTGTGGTAAAGTCATGAAAACTAAAAATGTAAATTGAATGAGATCTTTCATGAATTGTGTCATGCCATAATAATGAAAATAAAAAACACATATCAAATGTTTTGTTAAAACCCAACGAATTCTTTTCTTTTTCCACAGGATTATCTTCAAAACATTTGGAAAAAAAAGTTGTTCAAAGTTGGATCGCAGATGGTAACAGATGATACATTATGAAACTCCGCAATAACAAAATCTGTTTATTCTGTGATGTGGGGATCTCCCCTTCCCTTCTGTTTTACTTCACACACAGGCGATGGCCAAACAAGTCTGCATGTGAGCCTAAGCTGTTCAGACACATGAGGAACAACTTACTGCCTGGGAATTTTAAACTAAATTAAACCATGCTCTCCAAATGTCTCCATGAGACTGCGACTGGTGACTTTCTCCAACTCTTGATGAGCGCCTAAAGAATATTAAATCTTTCCCCAACAAGGACCATTCAACATCCCTCACAGAGGTGCTGAGTGAGAGGAGCGACACGGAAACAAAACAATGGCTTTCCCTTGGAGGAAAGACTTTTAAAAACACTGGCTCGTGTGTGTACATAAGCAACCGATATTATACCGTCATGTCACAGTGGGATACGTGGCATTTGTTGTTACATGACTGTTTTCATCATTAGCAGGAGTGCTTTAGCTCAGGCAAGATTTGCAGCTCCTTTCATCAGATGATCATGTTATCAAGTGGATTTGTCTCAGCAAAAATAATGTTTCCTCTGACGCACAAAAAAAGTGGAGGCTGCAGGAGGCCAGGAGCATGATTTTAGGATGTGTGCCATTAAAAACAAGCGTAGGCCTTCGCTACCCTGCTCCTCATGTGGAATGCATAAATTCTGTGCCTGCTGAATAAATTGCATGTGCTTGCAGACTCTGCGGCTGAAGTAGTGAAAGATATTCTAAATACATCTACATACACACCGGCTGTGATGCAGAGCGGGAATCGAATGGCTTTGTTTTCATGGCAAATAATGATTAACAATGATGAGGACGAAGATAAAAAAAGACAAATAAAAAACAAATTAAATATGCAGCAATAAAACAAATCCTAATAATAAAAAATCTGCACACGTGTCATTTTTTCCTCAATCGGATGTGTTTTGTGTGTACTGAATGCGAGTGTATGTGCACATGTATGACGGTGGGTGTGTCATTAATAGGCTGCACTTCAGAGGAAAAGGTAGAAATCCAGCCAGATGTTTTGCAGCTGGGTGGATCTGGTAGTGAAGATCTAGACAGCATCTGTCACGGCCGAACATTTCTAATCTGTCCTGAACATTAGGCAGAGAGCACTAAAAACCCATCACTGGCCGCATGTGCTGCTCAGTTCACAATGTGCTAACCACCGGCTCGGCTCGGCTGTTTGGCCTCCACAAAGTTCAAAATTAAACAGGAAAAAAAGAAAAAGAAGAAGTAATATTTATCAAGCTGAGCAGAAAATAATTCTAACTATTCCTCTCTGTCTTCCAAACACTTCTCCTTTAAGCAGAGGGTGGCAGCTAAACTTTTAGAAAGGAAAACACGGGCTAACGGGCTAACTGAAGTTATTAGGGCAGAGTGCCTGAGGCTAAAGAGCTGCGCTTTGAACTAGAGGTCCAGCAGAGCTTAGTGAGGTCAAGATCTGTCACACAGCAAGCAGAACTAACAGCACAACGCTCCAAACGGGCTTTTTCTTCAAAGAACTTCAGTCGTACAGTAAAAGGGAAGAAATAACCAGGTATTGAAGCTATAGTACACGCTCCTATTAACATTTTTGCTTTGATGAATCATTTAAAAAGTGTAAAGATTCAGGTTCAGAAAAAGTGAAACTCTTTTCCACAAGATGTAAATTTAAAGTATTACAGTTCTTGACTGGTGACACAGCTGCCTTATGGAGCTACCTAGGACGTGTTTAGCTGACATACTCTGTTTGGAAAGTGTGGGAATGGCTCCAAGCTGACCTTGATGGTCTCTAGATATTCCCCTTCCTGGGTTCATGTGCCTAGTTACCAGTTGGTCAACCTCGTGCCCTGTGAACTGACCCCGTCCTCCCTCCGAGGTTTGAAAGAAAAAGAAACCCAATCCTCCGGGGAGCGCTCCGACTAACAAGAAAACTGCTGGCCTGAATCTCTCAGAAGTGCTGTGTTTTCCCACTGGACCACTTTCAGCTTAATAAACATCTTAACTAGCCAGAGGTCCCACGGGAGCTGCTGGGAAATCCTCTGGGCAGCCAGAGCTCAGGAGCTGGCCCTTTATTGCATCCAGGTGGCTGTTAAAAAATGCTGGCCGGCCCTAAATGTCCAATAAAATGCAAGTGGCACCTTCAGGGGTGGACAGGGTCAGTGCACCTGTCTGTGGACGAAAGCTCCACTCGCACCCCCTTGTCTAATCAGTTTGATGTCACACTCCCATGTTGTGCCACAACCGTGGCATTACTGGCATTACTGAACGGGACGACCAGACACAGGCTCAGGGGCCCAAGGGGTCATGGACTCAGGGCCAGAGCCAAAAACGACCAACAGAGATGCAAACTGACTACCAAGAGATATATAACAACTAAAGATAGACGCAAAATGACCAGAAAGAGGTGCAATTGACTGCACAATGACACAAAACTATGGCTTAACTTAAGAATCTAAGAAATATAAACCACAAAAAGCAAAAAGACCACAATATCATGCAACATTGTTGCAAGGCAGACAAAATACCTTGATAGACAAACACAACTGCAAGGACAAAATTACCAGAGAAACTAAATTACTGCAAAGTGAGACTAAATGACTCAAAAGAGAAACTAAATGACTGCAAGGAGACAAGAAACAACGAAAGACCACAAAGAAATTCAAGACAACAAAGAGACACAAATTCACAACAAAGAGAAATCTCGAAAAAAATCTGAACCAACAAATGCAAAAGTAAACCAAAGACATGCAAACTGAGCACAGAGATCCAAAACAACAACAAAGAGACACAAAATGTCAAGAGACAAACAGGAAGCAAGTTGTTTCACCTCAGACCACAAAGCGATGCATAATGGCCACAAAGAAAGACAAAGCAACTTGAAAGAGACAAAACAACTGCAAGGCGACAAACAAAATACAAAGAGATGAAAAAGAGCATGTACAAACAATGTTTAGAGTGCTGTTTGTGTTTTAAATCAGGGCGTCCTGCTCCTATGTAGGCGTGCTGGGCCGCTTTAACACGTCTGTTCCCAGGGGGCCATTTGTCTCACAATCTGTCCAGTTTGCTTGTAGTAGCACAAACATCCTGGTGTATACAGGAGCCAAAGTCATGATGTCCCGCAGATTAATTGAAACCTATCATCCTGTTGTATTTATGCACAACTAACTGGTAAATTAGGGGGATGCGAGTTGAAATTATGTCCAATCACTTCCCGTTTGTTTACGACTGCTTCACACGTATGTGAACAGTGGCAGCAGCCTCCCTTCATCTGTCCTGCCTGGTCGCTGTCCAAAGGGAGGGCTAATTGTCCCGCAGGTTGTGGAGAGACCTGGACGGTGTATTGGGCCTTTGATCTGACTTGAAAGGAGTTAATTGATTTCTGTGTTACGGGCAGCGTTAGAAGGATGCTTGCTGGTCATTTCACAACATGTGGAGAAATATCTGAGAGAGAGAAAGAGAGAGAGGGAGGGAGGGGAGGGGATGAAGAGAGAGATCACCTCACACCCGACTCCATCCTTGCTCAATTACAATAATTTGACTCACATGGGCTGGCCGCCGTGGCGGAGAGGAGAGGGGAGGAGAGCCGCTGTGTGGGGGAGGAGAGGGGATCCCTGCTCTGGGAGATCACTCATCTTACCTCTAGCTGAGGTACAGAAAGACAGATTTGATGTGAGACTCCCCTCGGAGTGCAGCCTGGGGGCTTGTTAAAGGTGGCGGGTACGGAGAAGACCACACGTCCAACCTCCCGCTTTAAATCTCAGTGGGGCACTCCAACATCTGATGACGTCAACATGGAACGCAGAGGCTGCTGGAGGTACACGGTGCATGGCGGTGTTTCACTGCCTGCAACCTGTGTGTTTCTCTTCGAACAGTCATTTTTCATACGGAGCTTTTCCTGTTTAAGGTCATGGGCGGTTCAGTCCGTCCCAGCATGCACTGGGCTGAAGGAATCACATTAGGAAGCACGATTCCTGTGTTTCCTTGTTATGAAAATACAAATAATGTGAACATTAGGCTTTACATCTTCTGTCAGTATGATTTGCTGCATCACCTGCCTGTGAGTCTGTTCACCATGGGTCCAGGTCTGGTCTGGACCTGCTTTGACAGGTTTCCTGCCTTCACTCCTTCACCTCTCGCTGTCTCTGGTCACCCCTGCTCAGGGGGAAACAGGGCTGTCAGAGGGAGAGTGGCAGGCTAAGCCTGTCTTAACACAGCACCTCAAACCACCTCATAAATACAGGCTTCCTTTTCCAATTTCCAAGCGGCCCATCCACCTCTGTCTACATGCTTACACACTGCTCCATGTCATGTGCCGGGGTGTGAGTTTAAAAATGACCACGGGACATCTGGCCGACTCGGAGGGTGGGGCTTTGATGTGTTGCTCTGCAGTTCAGCTCAACTTTGGGCTGAGCCAACAGAGCCAGCGGTGACTGAGGAGCCTGAAGCGGGCCCGCTAGGTTAGAGATAGCGAGGGAGGTTAAAGATGCCTTGGAACAGATTCGCCATATGTGCAGCGCTTAAAGACACACAACAGCCCTAAACTAGCCCCGCTAGCCTTTAAACTGCTGCACAGCTCACAGACAAAAAAAGGTTGTTTCCATTTTAATTTTAAAATGTGGTCTCTGAAAATCATTATTATTTTCCATATCATAAAGTGGAGTGAAAGGAAAAGTGAAACCATGTGAGGCAGCTTTTTGATGGGTGATGCTGGGCAGGGCTCACGGGGGAGTTGTGGTTCTCAAAGCTCCGTGCCCATCTGGAGAGTTTGGCTGCACTGCTTCTCTTAACATGAACGCAAAACCGGTGATTAGCTTCATCTAAACACTCACATCTGACCTGCAGAGCCAACGCCAGACTCTACCTGCTGCTAACAGCAACAACCTGGAAAAAAACTAAGGTACACCAAAATAAAAATATCCCAGATTAATACAGTTTTTTTACAGATTAAGTGGCCTGATCCATTCTTATATTTCAATGTAATGTATCAATAAAATGTTCAGTCCTAGGATCCTGCTGTGCACAGGATCTCTTCAGCTGTTTTGCACAATACAAAGCAGATAATATTTTAAAAGGATCAGACTGGCAATACTCTATCTTTTTGTAATTGTCAACACTTCCAATGAAAATACCAGTAGATTGTATTTGAATACTTTTCAATCACAGATCTCAGCAGCACTCAGCATCGAGCCAACTTGTTCCTACTGAAGATGTAAATCTTTTAAAAAAGAACTTCTTTGATTTATCTTTGTAAGTATTCTCCCTGGACAGCTGGGAACGGTAGTTTCTATCAAACGCTTGTCAAACGGGAATATAAAAGTGCATTTCTTAGGAACTATTTTTAGCTGCGGATTTTGTTCACCCCTTACAACACCGAGAATATACTGAATCAGTTAATAGGCATTTTATACTTCTATTGTCTTATTAATGAGAAGGAATGTATTAGAATTATGTCAGACAAGTATTAAACATATATGCAGATTTTAAGATTACAGGTTTGTTTGATTAGAAAGTAATCAATTAAATATTATAGACTTAATATGTATAAATACATATTGTTTGTTGGGTCTATGATCTATTTTGCAATAAAATAAAAGTAAAGGTATCTCATGAAATTTTAATGAATCTACAAACTTCCAGGGACCCCTGGCAGAGTGCCACAGACCCCTTGGCGGGCCCCTGCACCCTACTTTGAGAATCACTGCAGCGAAAGCACAAAGTTCCTTGACTAAACCACAGCGAACACTTCACCTTGTGCAGCTTATTTATGTGATTTTAATCATGTTTGGACAACAATGGAGCTCTACGGCACAGAGGAATAAACTACAGTATCAGACTTTGTCTACACAGACTATATCCATTAATTTACCTCCATTGTTACTTTTCCTCCTTTCATGGGAATTTAAAAAAAGAAGAAAAATATAGAATATTACTTCACCCTTTATGATGCAGTTGTGCACCTTTACTTAATATTTGTTTTAATTTCACACATCAACTGAAATGACATTATACGCTATCTGCTATGAATTAAATCCAGTCTAAACACTGCGAGAGGTTAAATATAATCTAAAAAAGAAAAGGATTAAGAAGTTTGTATAATAGTGATATTATTACTTAGTGCAAAGTTTTTCTCAGACAAATTCAGTTTTGCATGTAAAGCCTGTGTGTGATTCTGGATACATATGGCAAACTGTATATGTGCTCTTTGTGCGCAGCAGGGAGGAGGCTGTCGCAGCTTGTCACTGTTCTCTAGGGCATCGCTGACATGAGTGTCACCTTCATGAAGGAGCGTGAAAGCTGCTCCCTCTGCAGAGGATTCTTCAGACCGTCGCTCTGATTTCCGCGGCAGAACAGAGGAGTTAACGTGAACGCTGGTGGAGGGTTGTCATCTGCTGAACGCGTCATTAAACACCTGTGAATACCAAAAGCCATTAGGAATTTTGACCAGGAAAAAAAAAAAAAAGAAACATAAAACATGCATTGTTAGCAGAAACCATAAGATCACAAACTTAGCAGGAGGAGAGTCTCATTAACAACGGGGACATTAATCCATTAATGAGTTTCTAATACTAATTACACCTTCAAAAATGTGCAAATGGATTCTGACAATTTAATTAGCTGCAAATGACACATGTGAGCAGGAGTGTGAAGACAGTGATGTTTTGGTATCAAGGTGAAAATGCTGCTTCTGAATCTGGCAGCAAAGTGGCAACAGGGTGTTATTAGGTTTGTTTAAGAAGAAAAAATATACCTTTGATAAAGATATATTTTAATGTGTTTTGGGTGTTAATAAAATTAGGGTTTCTGGATAGAAAAAATTGCAAAAAAAAAAAAGAGAAAAAAAACCCACCTGGAAATGTTCACATTTTCCATACAGCTGTAGATAAAAATAACATATGTAATATCTAATGATAACATGTTCAAAGAGCTGAAACTTAATGTTGTGTTCTACTCTTAAAGACCTGACTCAGGAGAGGGATCAGTGCTGATGTGGGCGGGCGTCTGGGGTAAAAAGGCTCCTGTGTCTCAGAGCTCTGCTCGTTGTTGCCGCACGCTGCTCATGACGAACTCTGTGATGGAAAGATGCTTCTGCTGGAAAATGAACATCAGAGGGGCCTGTTTGTGTGTGACGAGGCTGCTCCTCTGTTCCCTGACTGCTCCTCACTGACAGCACGGCCCTGTTACTCTGACGAGCAAAATGTGAGTCACAGCTAACAGACTTTTATGAATTCATCTGTTGTGGGAATATTAATTAGTTGAGTGTATTTTGGGCATGACACTTATTGTGAGACGATCTTTGTAAGATTAGATGAAGCACAAACTCGGAAAAGTCACAAGATAAATTAAAAATCTTTTTAAATGTAATTTTCACAGTTGTACATTATCAAAAATACTGAATTTAAATAGAATCTATAAAGGTAAAAATATTTTTTTCCGTCTTGTTTTACATAATTTACAGTTGCAGTTTATCCAGATCTTTTTCTTAATCTCATTAGTACATTATTTTACAAACAATCCCTTCAGTCCATCAGCTCTGCCTTGTTCAGTCGTTGTATGTCTGTCTGCCACGCTGTGAACGCTGTGTGGAAGTCACACCGCAATGCTTCGCTCTGTGCTGAAGTTGTAGTGAAACTGCAGGAGAAAAAGGAGAAGAAAAAGAAAACACATTGGTGAATGAAAACCAAAACAAAATCATCATTAATTATTAGATGGCAGCTGGAATGACCCCAGTTTCCTGTGGTGGACGAGGGCAGCAAAAAAAAAAAGAATGGAAGGAATGAAAGAAAATCAATATTAGTTTAAGTTTATGCTATATTTATGATAATATTTTCACCTTCAGACAGCTCGGTTTAAGTTAACATGCGGGACTGATGCCGGTATATCCATCTATGCTCTCCTTTGACAAAAACAGCAATCGTACCTTGCAGAGCAGGAGTTGCTGGTCTCCCGCAGCCTTGATTGGTTAGTTAGTTTGTGTTGTTGTGGTGTGACTTTGGCGAATCCAAACTAACCTATTAAAACACCAAAGTCACACATTAACCATTTGGGGAGCGCCAGACTAGCAGCGCCTGTGTTTTGTGAGGTAAAATGACCGTTTTTGTAAAAGGAGTCTGGTGGCTTTGACGACAGCATAGAAAACAGCTTCAGTTTATGAGAGGACTGTCTGATGGCGAGATAAAGCAGTGAAAATATTCTAAATATAGCGTAGACTTTAACTAAGATAATTTATTTAAAGTGGCTAAAATGCATTTATCTGCTGTCCCTGTCCACAGCAGCACAGTTTAACTTATGTGCCAGTGCTCTTGCCTGCTTCTTTAAACTGGGGATGTGCTGACTATAACCTACCGTAGGTTACACACTAACTATCGATAGGTTCAATATACAACCCTGCTTGGAAAAATCCAAATCATCCCTTTAATTCCAAAAAAATAAAGTATATACATTTCTAAAATGCTTATAAATGAAACTTAAAATTTCAACAACTCTTATCAACTCTCCTGATATGAAGTTGAATTATGCATAAAAATGTATTATTTAATGTTATTCCCCCGCAGGCCTAAAGTTCCCCCTACAGCAGAGTGATGAGATGTTCATCCAGAATGAAGACTGAGAAAATACAAACAAACACTGCCCCCTTCTGGCACATTACAGACATGACTCTTTAAAAAGAAACAGGGCTTCAAACTCAAATTCTTGGCTAATGCACCCTACTGAGTAGACATTTCAGCCTTTGGAGCCACAAGCCTATTTAGTCTCAAACTCAAATATAAGAAATGGAGGTAACACCAAAGCTTCTTTGGCCCTGATGCAGACCCACAAGCCATAATGTGACAGATCCACAGTGATGCTTATTTCTTTGTTAATGTTATTAGAAAATCCAGTACTTCTACTGTCAGCTACATTCACTCAGACAGTGATATAGAGGGACTCCTGAGTCTCACAGTGAGATGTACAAATGTTACATTTGAAAAAAAGAGAGCAATGGTATGAAATTGGTATTTTGAGGTGAAGAATTTGGAAAAGTGCATCCCCAAAAACATTAATCACCTCAGAACTAAAGGTATACTATGCAGGGTTTTCCTAAAAAACAAACACACAAACAAAAAAATAGGCCAATACAAAAGCATGGCACACTAGACATTTTACTTGTGAGAAGTTTGTGGCAGTATCTGCCTGTATTTTCTTCTTTCTTTAATTTTCCTATGTTTGGGATGTTTCTATGGGTCACTGTTTGGGCACAAAGCTGCATATGTAGTGGACACAGTGGTAAAATACCCAAATACAGCAAAGCAAAAGGCAAAGTGGACAAAACTGGTTCATTTGTATAAAATACATCTAAAAATCTATTCTATGAATCCAAATTAAAACAAACATTTCAGACGTTTCTTTGAGTGACAAGTCAATTAAATTACCTACTTTAACAAACAGTATCATTTATGATCAGATGGTCCAACTGTAACACAACAATAACACATCATGATGCTGTGGTGGGAGTAGTGGCACTGGCTAAAGTTAAGTTCTGTGACACAAAGTGGAGCTCCCTTCACTGAGTTTGACAGTTGTATTACTGCAACACAGCACTAGGTGATGCTGTATGATCACTGAAATAAGTTTCCAAATCACCAACAGAAGCCACGGAGCCACAGTGGCTCAAACCGGGTTTTCTCGATCAAAATACCACCTTCCCCTGATTTTCATCTACTGGAGGGGAAGCTGCAAGTTACCCAGAACCTGTCACATATCACAAGCCTGTTAGTTGTGAAGAAATTCAGCCCCCCACCACACAAAAATACAGTCTCAACATCTGGCACGGTAAATAAATAATCCTGTGTGCACGTGTATGTATGTATGTATGTGTGTGTGTGTGTGTGTGTGTGTGGATGATGGATGGGGGAATGGGGTGTTATCAGGGAGAGCATGTATCAATGTCTGCCAGTTTTATACACAGGCTGACAGGACAGTGACACACTAGAACATGGGCGGCAGTCACCCAGATGAGCCGAGCTTCATTTCCTGTCCCTGCTCCACTGCCAAAAATATGTGACATGTTGTCTTCATTAATTCCACCTCTATTTGGAGCTCTCCCTCTCACACCTCTCACATACCCCTGTACACCACTGTCCCTCCATACATTCACATGGCAACACACAGGCAGGCGCAGAAACACACACACACACACACACACAGAGATAACTCCCAACAAACACTGAAAGCCCATCATACATAGGTGCTAATGAAAATCTTGTCATGTGTGCATACACACTTCTTTCCACCAGCATACTCCCTCTGAAAATCATTAGCCAGCCGCCAACAACATTTTTCAGCAGAGCAAACTACATAAAGATGTCACTTTAAATCGCGTGCTAATTAACACTTAAAAAGACACAAATTAGATATGCGTGGCTAAAAGCAATTATAATATCCGCAAGTTTTGTGAGTCATTTGGGAAATGAAAAGAATGCCTAATTGCTGGAACCAACATCATCCGAGACATGGCTTAAGTGATGCCTGTTAGGAAATGGTCTTATCTACAACTGTGGCTGTGATTACAACAGTTTTCCTCAATTACATGTGCATATGTATAATTCTTGAAAGTACATCTCTTTCATGAATCTATATTTTTTAATGGGTTTAGAAAGAGGCAATTAGGTTCTGTGCTCAAAGCGCCTCCAGTTTCTGAAGAGGGGGGAAAAAGCTCCACAGTTTAGCACAGACAGTGACCTCTTCTGGACAACAGAAGAAGAAAAGGCTCAACAATATTTAGCAAACTGGGGTACAGTCTTTTTTTTTTATAGTATTATAATACCAAAAATGTGCTGCTATTTCTGCAAAATCACTGAGTACAGAACAAATGAGGGACATAAGGCCCCAACCAGTGTGCAATTTTTGAGGCGGGTACAGATTTTAGAGGGAAAATGATCTGATTACTCATATGATTGGCTGATATAATGAATTGTTGAGCTGCATTGAAAACAGACCTCCTCTATGTGGATTTTGCAGGATTTGTGCAACTCTGCAGAAGGCTGCTTTCTAAACAAATAATTTGTTAAAGCACATTTAACATTATTATTCTACATCACCTCATGCATTCAGTTCTGCATTATATTTTCTGTAAATAAATGTTTCATATCAGTGCATATCAGACAGGGATACCAATAGATACCAATATATCTATAACAGGCTAATATCAGCAGATAATATCAGTTGACCGATAAATGAGTCTCGCTCTACTGGACATTACAGACAGTCTGGCTGATTTATGTTGACTGATATTATCAACATATATGTGAGCCAATATTAACAGAGCATGTTAAAAAAAAATATATATATATATATATATATGCTTAGAATGATTTAGCAATTGTGTTAGCTTTTATCCATACTGCCTGATACTGAACATACAGTATCTGGTGTTTATTTAGCTATTTATTTTATTATTCTTTATTCTTTATTTTTTCATTACTAGAATAAATTCAAGATATAACATTGTATGTATGATGGATAATAATGTAAAATATTTCAAAATAAAATGCTTTGTTATGTAAGCAGCCGTCTGGGTACCTTTGCAGTCATATTAGTGTAAAATTTCTGTACAATCCATGTAAAAAATGTAATTTTTCATTTCAGCTAAACAAAGTTTTTTTTCCACACAATTGGTATCAATTGAAATTGAACAGTATTTTTTCCCTTCTACGATCAGTATCAGCATCTGTCTCAGAAATTCCATATCACTTGAACTCTAATTCATAGTGTAAACAGATAGAAAAAACCCTGCAAAACCAGACAAAGAAGAGAAGAAATCCAATTATTCAGACACAGATCACTTTGTAAAAGAAACACCTCTGCTGTCCAGCATGTTTGTGAAAATATCACCGACTATATTTCCCTCCTTGTTCTGCAGATATCAGTGTGGGATAATAATAAGAGGAGAGAAGTAAAAATAACACAATGGTGAGGGATGTTTCCACTTGGAAACTAATTATCAAGCTAAGCTGTGACTTCATCCTCATCAGCCTGGCCCCACCATTAATCTTGTGCTGTCGTCCACTTCACTAAATCCTGTGTGTTACACTATCTCACATTTACTTCATCAGCTCCAGCGCGGCTGTAATTAATGATTTCTCATGCCCCTTCCCTTCCCTTCCCCAGCTCAGCTCACCATGTGTCCTCCTGCTAATCACACTCTCTGAGAAGAAAGGAAGGAGGAGAGGAGCGGAGAGGAGAGGAAAAGGAAGAGAAAGACAAGAGCATATAGGATGAGCAGCCAGCCTGTCTCCACCCTGGAAAACACACATACACGTACATGCCATTAATACCTTCGCTGACAATGAGCTTCATTCAGATGACCATATGACAAGATGGCGACTCTGTGTGATTTGGATAGTATGTGACAGAAGACAGAGGCAGAGTGCAGAACAGACACCCGGTTTGATGAGGGAGTGTTTGCTCTGTAACACATCTCAAACCCAACAGCACCTGTTCTTTTACAGTGGTCTGTCACTTCCTGGCAGTTCTGATACCAAGATACCGTGCTAATGAGAGAGAAGGGGGGTTGTCACTCTCTTTAAAGCACACACACACACACGCGCACACACACACACGTACCGAGTCTTTCTTTCTCCTGCTCTCACAAACACACGGGCTGCACACACAGATGATTTTCTTCCTACGAATGCCTGCAGGCTACAGTGTTTCATCAGAAATGGGGAGGACTTTGTAGCCCTTTTATTTGCTCTGCATGATCTCTAACTTTCTTTGCTACCGAAGATGAAGCTGATTGGGAACTCAAAAAAGTTCGAACATGCAGAATCTGAGCGGTGAAAAATCTTCCCGAGATCTACGGCACCGTGCGAGATGCTAGATTGAGCTGTTTGAGAGAAGAATTGGGGAATAAAAGTCAAGTGTTTTGGAACAGGAGACGAAGCTTTTAAGAGAGAATGGCTGCCTAGCCTGGCCATGCTTTTATTCAATTGGGGCTTAGTGGAGCCAACAGGGCCTCGCTGTCTCAGACACTTAATTACAACCCCAAGACCGTTTGCTTTGCATTCTGGGCCAGCGGCGTCAGCGGCAGCCGAGCGTTGCAGCCTCTACTCACTTCCTCCTCGATCTCTGCCAGGGATTTGATCGTAATGCCCATTAAATTGACTTGCTGCATCTGAAATCAAAAGCAGGGAGAGGAGGAGGGAGAGGAAGAAGAAGAAGAGGAAGAAAAAAAAACACACACACACACACAAGAAACATGGCGGTTAGGCTCATGGCTAAGTAAGCATGCTTAAAATCTTTAATCCTCTCCCTCTCGGTGTCAATACAAACGGGGCTATAGTGACAACCGCCGCCAGCCAGCCAAATGGACTGCATTGAGCCAGCTCTGCCTGACTGCACGCATTCATCACTCAGTCTGGAGGAAAGGAAGGGATAGGAAAGGAAACAGGAGCAAAGGGAAGGAAGGAAAGAAGGAGAGGAAAGTAAATTAGTTTAAAAGAAAGAAGAGGAAAGTAAATTAGAGCAAAAGGAAAGAAAAGGGAAGAAAAGTAATGGAACGGACAGCAAAGGAAAGAAAAGCAAATTAGAGGGAAAACAACACAAAGGATAGGAAAGGAAAGAAGGAGTGGACATAACAGAAAACAAAAGGAAAGGAAAAGAAAGGGAAGAAGGAGAAGTAGGGAAATTAGTTTAAAGGAAATAAAAACAGGGGAAAGGAAATGAGAGGAAAAGGAAAGGATAGGGAGGAAAGGGAATGGAAAGGAAAGGACAGCAAAGGAAAGAACGGGAAATTAGAGGAAAAGAAGGACAGGACAGAAGATATAGGCAAAATAAAAGGAAACAAAATGAAGAGAAATGAAAGGAAAGAAGAGGAGAGGAGAGAAAAGGAAGTTAGAGGAGGGGAAGAACAGGAAAGGAAAGAGGAGGCAAGGGAAGGAAAGAAGAGGGAAGGAAATTAGAGGAGGGGAAGGATAAGAAGTAAATGACATGAAAGGAAAGACAAGAAAACAGGAGGAACTAATGTCTGCATACAGTGACAATCATAATTCCATAATGTGGCCCAAACTACACAACAGGTTGCAGTCAGTGGCTGAGCAGTCAGTCTCACAGCCTCTCTCATATTATTACTTGTAAGAAAAATAATCATTTGGCATTTTATGACAACTTCCTCAAAGAATGTTTACCTCTTTGGAGTTTTTAGAAAACTTCTCAGAGATCACAAAGGGCACATCGTCCAGAGCTGCAAAAAAGTGAGAAAAACAAAGTTTAAGGTTGACAGAAAAAAAGGAGAGATATTACTCTCTATTCTTGATCCTGAGTATTTCCACAAGACTAAGCGTGGGTTTATAAAACAGCAAAGCTATCAACATCCCCAGCCACCCCGACACCTCCCCTCCTTCCGTCTATGGAGAGAAGATGAAAGGCTTTTTTATTCTCCGCTGTATTTGAGCACCTCCACTCTCTCCTCCAACCCAGCCCTTTCCCAACCCTCTTCCAGTTTAATTACTCTTGATTATTCCCGATTCCGTCTTGTCTGAGAGATGTTCACCTCGGAAACAAAGACACGCTCACACAAGGCACAGAAAAGCGGAAAGAAGAGAGACAAAACATTCACCAGATATCAAATTTGCATGAAAATAAGCCACACTGTTCAGCCGGCAAAAAGTGGATTGAAATGAGGACTTGCCAAGAGCGTGGTGGTATAATTAGCATTTGACCAAACAAACGAGCTTCAACAGAGCTATAATTAAGCAGGCCTGTAATTAAGTGTATGCCCTTTATCATAATGATCGTGGTTAAAATGGTGTGATGGCTGCCAGTTGATTATTAATGGTGTAACCCCGTACTGCATGCATCCTGCACTGGAATCAAGGTGTCACGACTGTCAGGCTAGAGAGCAGCCCTTTGTTTATAAAATACATTAGGGCCCAAATTAACACAGGGTGACAAGGGACACAAAGCCTCTCGTTTCCAGACTGAAGGGAAAACTGCAGCTGCTCGGCTTCATTATAAAACTCCCAAATCTGGAGGCACAAAACTTGCTGCCGTTGGCTTCGACAGGAGCCCCAAATATCAAGAGGCCAAGCTTCCAACTGGTGTTCTTTTACCCACAGTCCATCAGGCCGCTGGCACAGGAAAAGGAACTCATAAATGTAAGCCGAAGCTGTTCATGAGTCATCGTTTTGGAGCTGACACTCCTTTTGGCCTTTCCTGTTCACAGCAATATTCTAAAGTATGAAATTCTAAAGTATCCCTCACTTTGACACTTATGTGACTTGCTTTCCTTTCTTGGTTATTACACAGATCCACGGTTTGGCACTTTCCACACAAGTGGAGTACAATGTGATCTTTGTAATCAAAGCATGACCCTCACCCTCCTGACCACAGGAAAGCTTATTTCGTTTCTTGGCTTCCAGTCCTCTCCCACAGTAAAAATGTGGTCCTGAGCCTTGCTCTGCGAGGCTGTACTTTGGCAAAGCAGTGCTAAGTGCTATTGTTAGCATGCTAATATGCTAACAGGCATTAAGCAGGTTAAAATTTTACCATGACCACCACATTAGTTTAGCATGTTAGCATGTGCTAACTTGAACAATAAATTACAGCTGAGCACAATTAGCATATTGTGAGCTTTGCAAGTATTGAGTCAAAACAAAGTATCGAGCAAACTGAAATTTTGACCTGATGATGGCGCTAACCACAGTTATCACAATTCATCCGGGGCATCAGTGTCTCTACTAGGATGAACCTTAAAACCTTGGTTACATTTGTAACTCTTGTTTTAATGCATAGTTCCAGAGTTCCTTGTCATCCAGGTATTTCATACAGTCTCTGGTAGACCGGAAGAATTCTTGGAACCCTAGTTAAATGTCACTGTCATGGCGTTCTGTCTGAATCGGGATGGGACGCACCTTATGGTGCAGTATAGAGGGATACTAGGCATCCCAGATTCCTGACAGCACCTGAGAGAACTGTAGAAAAAAGCCTCTTTTCATGTTTTCAGAATTTAGGCAAGGACTTGGCAGTGAAGTATAAGTTCTTGATTCATCCTCTGGGAATAATTAATGTCTGTAAAAAATGGGTCTGGGTCAAAGTGGACGACCAAGCCACTGGACTGGCTTTGCCATCCCTACAGCCTTGCCGCTAACATGCAAGGATTAAAAGGTTTGGCCTCCCTTTCCACTCACCCAAGGGTTGTTCAAAGTCCCAGCCTTGACACCCACCTCCCTATAGCGCCTTTGGATATGTGGCTATCTGAAGCAGCAAGCATACCAGGGCGATTGGGTAGGTCCAATGACTTGTTTAAGCTCATAAAAACAAGTGAACAAACATGCAGTAGTGTGTCGCTGGGAGCACCAACACCGGGCAGAAGCAGGCAGGCAGGGAGAATACATTTGAATCAATAGCCAGCAATGGGAAGCCGAGATTGTGGCTGCTGATGGATCTGCGTGGCGCGGACAGATGAATGCAGAGCTGAAGGCCACAGAGTTTCTTTATTGCTCAAGGATTACATTTAAAACCAGATCTCACTTTGTATTCCTCCACCATCTATACTAGAGAGGCTATCTTACATCCAGATAAATGGAGAGGCGCGGGAGATGACTTGGTGGTAAGAAATGAATACCATGGAGAAATCCGAAGGTGCAAAGGGCAAAAATAATGTAAATCCAATCTTCTGACCAGAAATCCCACCATGAAGCATGTTCTAGCCGCTCAAATGGCCAGGCTACAGTCCATTAACTCATGACTGTATTGCAGTGGAGGGAATTGGGTAGTTTGGCATTTGGAGTATGTGAGTGCAGTCAATATGAAAACATCTGGCAGAAATCTTGGTACAATGACTATGATGATGATGATGATGATGGCGGCGGCGGTGAGCGCAGAGGTGGCGTTAAGTAAGGAGGACCCTGTGGCTTGAGTGATTGTAGTGTAAAGAACGGAGTCAGCACAGGCCCCGTGTGGATCATTGCCTTATTAATGGCTCCGTCAGGTGCGATGAGCAATGGCTGCATTGTCATCTCCAGCCCCTGGGCACAGATGAATGGCTGTTTCAGGGCGGGAAGGGCTCCCTCGTACGCTGGGCTGAGCACTAATCCCTCACTCTTCCATTGTTGGATGCACTGTCACCCAGGACTTCAGCAGCGCCATACATTGCGTTTCCCGGGTTCTAGCACACATGGCCGTGCACACAAGGCGTACATACACACACATAAACCACACCGAGTTGCGCTCCGACACTGACTGATGGAAAAATATGCGTGGGTGATCGAGCATACCCCATATTACCTGAACCACAACTCAAGAGTAACACTTTAGGAATGTTGATGAACTTTTATTTTACACTTCACTAATTCAGCAGAATTGCATTGATCTCTGTCTAGTATGATTACTTGGGTGATTCCGTCTCGCACCTGAATTAAGTGAGAAAGTCACAGTCGGGCCAATAATCGGTAAGTGCGAATGAGCATCTATTACAACTTTTTACTCATGATTGAGCCGATTTCTATTGTTCAGTAGCAGAAAATAATAAGAAATAATAAAGTAAAGCTGCTCAGAAATAGGTTAGAGCTTTATCTGGAACCTGCTGTATTTCATATCCCAAACAATTGGATGTTTCTCTTTGTGTAGCCGGGCTAGACATTGCAATGCCTTTCCTGTCGGTGTGACTCTCAATTTGAGGGCGGATTCTTTATGCAGACCATGGAAATGCTATTCTAGTTGCAGACCCCGCTCTCTGTCACCTCTGCAGATAATGGTGAGTAGATGAACAGAGAGCTGGAGGAGGACCCCCTATGCCCACTCACAGCCCTTAGCCCCTCTCTGACATGAGAAATAGTGCCCAGGCCTGACAGCATCTCGGAGACATATTGTAGTTTATTTTGTCGCCCGGGCATGCCATCTGTGCCATTCCAATAGAGGGTGTGTGTTCAGGCTGCTGCAAGAGAGAGGGCGCGAGGCTCCGGGTCCCTCAGTAGCTCTGCAGCCACGGCAGGTCATTAGTCAAATTGCCTAATGAGAGAGAATACAAATGGCCCCCTACCCTGACAGGAGGAATTTTGGAGGTGTCAGAGCTCCTGACCCGTGCTATGAGAACAGATGATAGCGAGTTGCTATTTTCAGATTCTTTTAATGACTATGGCTCTATGAAACCCATTCTTTTTCTTTTATCTTTTTCCCTCTTTTTCAAGCCCTCTAGACAGACGAGTGAAAAAAGAAAAAAAACTTTTCAATGTATTAAAAATCTCACTTGCAAAAGTGGAAGTGTAACTTTTGAATTATTTAAATGTTTACTGGGGAGTCAATTAACATTCTAAAAAGTGAATAACGCTGTTACTAAAATAGATCACGTACTGAAATGATGTTGAGGGTTTCTGATCATCTATTTTTATTTGTTTGTGTTTGGCCTCACACAGCCGGCAGGCTGTTTCCCCAGTCTGACTGTGGTGTGTGCAAGCTTCTGCTGCAATTCTCCTGACAGCAAGTCAGTTAGTTTATACTAAAATATTAATTTCATCTCATCCAAATGTAAACAAATCTAAATGTTTCTAATGCTAAGAGTAGTATGCAAGACATTCAGCGGATGAACGTGCTTATAGTCACACAGAGCAGGCTGGGGCTGCTACACACCCAGGAACACAGAAGAGAAGCTGGAAGGGAAGGAAAGAAGTCGGATCATTTTACACAAGCTTGCTGTCTGTCAACTTTGAACAATTTTCTAAAAAAAAAAAAAAAGGTAGTGGATGTTACTGTACATGAACTTTAACTATTTTGAAAGGTTTGTGAAATGTAAGAAAGGCATCATCAAACAAAGCTAAAAGCAGAAACTGTTTAAAACGACCTGTATGTTCTACTTTTAGCTGGTTGTGAACATGATAAATAAAGGGCTGCAAGATTTGGCAAAAATATGTGATAGCGATTATTTCAACGAATATTGCAATTGCGACATGATTCACAATACTGGAGAGAATGATAACGTTTGCATCATTATTTTACTTTTTTTACTGAAAAATATTTTTAAAGGTGTGATTTTTTCTTTTCTATATGGTGTTATAACAAATACTGCACCTCTCTGCGATTTGAATATTGCACTGATCTATGTTGGGATTTCACAAAAATTTTGATGAATTGTCCAAACCAAAATAATTACCAAAACACGCTAAAAAAAAACTAAAAAAACTAAAAGAAACAGACTACGATGCCATCTACAAAACCGGTTAATTCACACAAAAAATCACCTGAAATAAATTCAACTTTTTTCGTGGTTACCAGAGGGATGCAAAATGGCAAGCTTATGTAGAATGACCCACTTACTTTTCCATCTGTGACAAGCAGTCCTTGAAATCTGGTTGTGGGTAGGGAGCCAGGAGGCAGCCCCAGTCGGGCGCTGGTCCATCACTCTTCCAGAAAGTGGGCAGAGCCAGCAACACCTACGGTGAGTTGGCCACAAACACCGCTGCATAACACCGAACGCTCTGAGGAGGAGTGTATATGCAGGATAAATTCGTCTGTACGGGGACTGTACAGGATATCTCATGCATGTTTGTAAGAGTTATTTAATGTAAGGAACCTAAAGTCTTGGGTGATCTGATACAAACAGGTATCTCTAAAGCAGTCAGTGCTGGGGAAGCACTGGGAGAGCCATTCTCGCTGGCTCGCTATTGAGAGCTCTCATGAAATTAAATGGACAATCAGACTTTAATCAGCAGCACAGTGTCTTTTAAGACATTGCCATGGCACTGGCATTGATCCCCAGCTGTGGCTGCTGGTAAATGTGCAGCAGAATGTGTGTATAAATGGGGTACGCCTCTCTGGACAAGTGTAAAAGCTGGCAGAGGGCTGACAGTAAATTGCATGTGCCGGATGGGACACAGCAGAAGGCACAATTACACAAATCCCCTCTTAATTAGCGGTTCTGTGGGCAAACTAACCCGTAATGATGCGAGGGATGTGGCGAGCCCCAGAAATCCTAACAAGAAACACTCACCAGCACTGGAGACTGGGTCATATGGCCCCGGTTCCCCTCAAGTAGCGACTGACTCGTGATCTGTTTTGATCAGTGCAGCTGCAGGAGATGATTCCCACGCCGGCCTGCTCCCCACGACCCCTAGCCCTCGCTGAGCTACTTGCCCTCTGGACTGTGGGTAAAGCAGCAGGCCCTGTGTGGTTGTGGTGGCATTATTAAGTTCTCCATGCTCACAGTACCAGGCAATGTAAAGTGGCATCTCACACGGTGAGTAATGAACTGTGCCAGAGTGGAAGCAGGAGGGATGACAGCCAAAGAGGCCTCCTTGGCAGCCACTAACCTGGGCATCCACCAATTTATCATCCCCTAGAACCAATCCACCAATGCTGCGCTGCCATTTGTCATTAATTATGCTAATAAGGACACCATTACTCTCCTGATGAAACAGGCGACTGTTATTAGTATAATGCATTTACACTTTGATACATATGCATTTGCTTATTAGTTTTACTCCGTGTGGACATTTTCCACGACTTAAATAAAACTACGCGCTTAAAGAAAATGCAAGCACCACAACAGAGGAGCCCCTTTGCTGCACACAATAATTGACTTTTATTACACGACAAAGGAACTGTCTCATAATCACGCACTATTCCTCGCACCCCCCAACATAAAAACGACCCCGTCTATGTGAAGACGCTGATGTGTGTGAACTTTTTCACAGCAGACTTCATGGCTCTAAGCAAACCAGTCTGAGCAGAACTATTTAATATAGCTTCTGGGAGCCCCAGATGCCCTTTTCCAAAACGACTTCATTCCCAGAATCTCATTGTGCTTTCTAAATCACACCACAGTATGTATTAGAAGATCATTAATTACAAACTTAACAAGTCAGCAGAGCCATTAAAAGATCTTTAAGGCATATTTGACCATAAATCTCCTTAAACTATATTTAATGACTGGATTTTTGTGAAATATTTTTTATCAAGTTCTAATTAGATGTGTGATAACAAACCCTGCTGTACATGGGGCAAATGAGGGAGCCGTGACAGGCCCATCCATTGAGGCTGTCCACGTCTGGACACTGAAACTAATGGGGCACTGCTTCTATCTCAGGGATGGATAGAAAGCAATGAGGGATGAGACTCCAGAGTCCAGTCTGGCCTGCAAATGCACAGCCATTTAAAGTCTCTTATTTGACTTCAATAAAAGGTCCAAAAAATGCCGGAGGGCCTCAAGGCTCCAGTCAAAAATTCCATTACGATTCATTCAGGATTGATCCTCAAATACTTAATGGCACCATTACACTGGGATCAATCATGTTTCCAAAATAACCAGGATAGACCAATCAGATTTTTGACATATCAGTAGCGTGAATGTCAACAGGATTTTTTTTTTAACCTGTTAAAATCGAAAAGTGCTCTATGACTGAGGAGACGTGCAGCCTACACAAAATACAAAACTTGTGTTTCAGATATTTTCCTAACATTTGCTTTTCAGATCAGAAATTTTATATTAGACCAGCTGGTTTTAGAGCTGTCACTATATCAGATTTTCAGTCCACCATCATCACGGCCAAAAGAAGTCACTTTAACAATAAGATTGTGATGTCTATTGGAAATATAAAAAAATAAAAAGCTATCAGTCAAACTGATCTTTAGCTTTGTTTATTGTGCGTTTTTGGCAAATGAATTACACTAAAATATGAGTGTGGGAGGTGGACAGAGAGTCTGTAGGCAAAAGTACATAAAGCGAGAACAGAAAGAAATGGAAAATATTTAAGAGGCGCTGGATTATTTACACATTATTGTTTGGGGTGTCGTGATTTTCCAAAGCTGTGATTTAATTACACTTCCACTTTTAAAGTCACCATTCAATAAAAATGTTTGATTTGATTTTTTTTCTCAGCACTTGTCAGTACTGTCATTGCTAGAGTTGATTTGTAAAGATCAATAGATCATTGGTCTTTACAAAGTGTCTTTTAAATGCTTTTGAATTCTTTAAAGTGTTTTCATATTTTTCTGGGATCCACCACTACTAATTTTTTATTTCAATCCTTTATATTGAAAGCTCATTTTGATCGATTTCTGATTCTAAATTGAAAAAAAATATTATGATATATGTATTACTAACATGAAATCAGTATTTCTTTTTTTTTTTTAATATGACCGTTATTGTCCACACCAGCATAGTGTCACACCCCTGGTTAAAGTTGTTTCTTTTCATTCTGCTTTCTGAAAAATACACACAAATTCCATAATATAAGAATCCTGTTTGTCTGCACAAATTTGCCAATTTAACTTATTCCATCATGCATGTTTTTTCTCCAAAAGGAAACAAAGCCTGTGTTGAGATACAAAAACAACTGACTGGGTCTTGTTTTTGTTGTGGAGAGATTACATACAGTACATTCTGTACACAATCAGTTCTCAGTTATTTCTGACTTTATTTCATTTAATGACACTCACAATAACTCTCCTAACAGCTCTCTTACCTCGTTGTTTTTGTCTGTTTTGCATAAATTTCTGTTCCAAGCATGCTGGTGTGATTTTTACCCAGTTATTTAATTCAGTTCTGTGGTTTTTTACCCCAAAGCGTCGACACTATGCTGCTGTTTCAATAAGGGAAATGCACGAACAGCTCAGATGTAAATCTGAATTAAGGCAAAATTAAACACTGCCTTATTTACAAGCCATCACGGAAGAAATTCTGCACGCCTTCATATCATTAGCTGCTGGGAGTAGTAAACAGTTTGAGGATGTGTGTGTGTGTGTGTGTATACATTAGGTGTAAATACTACTCTCCTGCTGAACCGCGCCCTCTCTCTCTGTTTCGCCTTTTGCTGACCAGGGGAATTAAGAAGCAAAACGTGGGTTTTAAGAGCGTTCCTTTCATGTCTTGATGTAAGCTTTGGCATTACTTCAGACATCAAGATCGGTTTCATAGAAATCCCATTCCATCTAAAGTAAAAGCTCGGCAGTAAATCTGCCGATACTCCCCCATAACACTTCCATAAATGATTCATTCAGCTCGGTTTAGCTGATGCAAAACAGAATGTTAGTGAGTTGTGGATGGAGCCTGAGCTGCAAGTGGAGGACCAACCCCGCTGCTTAGTAATTTCATCAATCTCTGCGAGAGAAAGAGAGGAGAAAAGAGAAAGAAGAGAACGGCGTACACTAATAATAACTTTTGTGTCACTATCCAGAGGTCGTGTTTTTTAATCCCTCAGCCTAAAGAATTGTGTTATTCTAAAATATAACCCCAGCGGTGCAGAAGCAGTTGAGATCCATCACGGTTTGAGATAAGAGCCGGCTGATCGCCTCCCTCTGCACAGCCTCGCCCAGAACTACACAGGGAGATAAGATGGAACTTTTGTTTGAAACCTGATGAGAACCCTCTTAATGAAAGTGCGGCGCCAAAAATAATCTTTTTTCTCCATGTTAGTCAATCAAGAAATGGTGTAGTTGGGGGAAAAAAGAGGAGAAAGAAAGTAATTTTGCATAATCAGTGAGCACCATCTGGAACAATTAACCAAATTCCACAGAACTCAGAGGATCAGTCATATTGGCTTATTAAAGATCCAGAATTATACAAGTAATAAATCCTTGGAAAAACGAAGCGTACCCCTGCCTGTCACGACTATTTTAACTTCAAATACAGTGGAATACTTGATAAGGCTGAAAAGAGGAGATTAATATATGCAAATTATGTCGAGCATTTAAAAGCCCCCCAACAACTGTCCCGTTTTTTTTTCTGTCTCTTATTACAGGGCTTTATGTTTTATTCATACACCAACTCACCTGTCATTTCATAAGCTATAATATTATGAGGGTATTATTAAACAGCATAAAGTGGAGCTTTAATTGGAAAGCTCCATTGCATTTTCCAATTATTTGCAGCAAATTAAAAGCAGATGCACATAGTTTAATAAGAATTCTAATATTGTTTCCTGAAAATCAAAAATCACTGTCATCCTGCCAAGATATTTTGCAAACCCAAGTTAATTTTGAGCCTCCTATTTTTCCCCTCCTCCTCCTCCTCCTCCTCTGAAGGATGAACTGTCTCGTGTCTGTTAATTGAAGTTCCTCTAATGGATAGGGAAATAATTGCTCTCCATATTACGTTAGATCAGGGCCAATGTCAGGATTTATTTTTGATTAATGCAATAGATATGTAAATGTATTACTTTTTATTACGTTTACCTTCTTATCAGGTGGATGTCTGCTGAATTCTATATATGTTGTTCTGTAGGTAATGACGAGAGACTGCGCTGCAACACGTCACACGGGTTTATTTTAGAGGTTTCTTTGCGGCGGAAACGTATTTATTTTTATCAAACATATGCTTTCTGGACACATTTCATGAACGCACGTTTAATTACCTTTAAACTATCCTGCTTTCCTGTCAGCGTATGAATAACAGAGCTAATTGGCAAAGGGACTTGGCGTGGATCAAAGCAACGTGGTGAGGAAAAAGCAAAAGGTTGGCGCCGCTATGAAAACTTGATAACTTTTCAAATGAGCTTGAACTGTCAAGTGAAAGAGGGCTGCAAAATAAATGTGAATTAGTTTTTAATATTCTGGTAATAACTGTCAAAGCGCCTGCACATCACATCTGTACATGATGTGACTGCGGATGACAGATTTCCCAGACATGTTACCTCTCCTCCCCTCAGCTCACTCTTTTTTTTTTCTCTTTTTTTTTCTGTTGGGGTTTTTGTTTTGTTGGGAAGTGACGGAGGGTTTAATCAAGAAAGCAGGCAATTCATCAATCCTAAAGAAGGCGCCTGTACAACCCTGACAGAGCGCACATGGTTTTAGACCAACTCGAACCTGGCCAGCTGTCAGCCCACACACACGCGTGCACACGCAGACACCCACACACACACACCACCGCTAACAATTAACACAAATAGGCTGTCGGCTACGACCTCACACTTGGTCCGCGGGCTATCACATTGTTAATGAAGGGAAGTTGCCTTCTCTCACATTCACAGTGTGATGCTGTGAGGCTGACGAGTATACAGTCTCAAGAAATACAGCCAAGAACCATCTCAGGCTAACTCCATTATCCTCTCTTTTTTTCTAAATCATGAAGGGACGCATGAAGGTAGCAGAAAGAGGGAAGTGTGTGCAGCTGCAGAGGACAGTAGTCTGGAGATAAATGATGACTGCTGGCAACGTTCTGTACAGTATGTGCATGTTCTTCTCTGTCACTCAAAGCCTGTCCCAGTGGAGGAATCGCACACCCACTGCCACAAAGCACTCAGCTGTGTGTTAATGTCTGCTCCTTCAGGGCCACACTTTGCTCACTTGTCTTGACTAACTTATAATATGACTGTCAAAGCAACAAAATGATGTATTAATCATTTTTTTGGTCACCGTTTTTCTTTTCTGGATGCATTCAAAAAAGAAAAACAGCTTAGACTTTAACTTTAAAATCCAAATTATTATTTTTTTTTATCTCCTCGTGCAATTCCGTCATGTAGACTTCTGCAAAAACGTAATAGCTAGACTTGTATTTAAAAGGCAGGGTGTAGCATGGCTCTATCCTGGGTGTGCCTCAGCTTGAGCAGCAGGAGGAATCCTCACCACATGGTGTCTCTCTCCAGCTGGATAAAAAACCTGCCTGCCTCGTTCACCTCGTGTGGATCACACGCTCTGTAAAGGCTGGAGCGTCTCAGCCGGCTCTGACTCTGTGGCTCTGAGGCTGTCACTGCTAAGCTCTGCTTCCTAACGAATTAGCCCCTCTCTTCTGTTTTAGTCCTGGAGCATTGTGCTACAGTTGAGTTTCTTCTCTCCTTGACAAAAAGAGAAAGGGAATTGGTCCGGTGCAATGCACGGTACATATGTAAGTATGGCATGTGATGGATCATCTTTGACAGCTGTTAAATGTTCTCTTGAGTGTAATGCCGAGCTCCTCTGGGAAGTCACGTTTGCTCTGATAAGCAAAGCTCTGTACAGTATCCATCAGCGAGCAGATCTAGACATAGAGCGTTTGTAGATCAAGTAGCAGAGGAGCTGCCTTTATGTGCAGACGGCACTCAGTGGAAAGGAGAAGTAGTTTCTCCCCAAAAACAGAGCTAGAAGTAAACAGTTTAATGCATCTTGGGCAAACTAAATCCTCTCCCTGTCTATAGTGATGGTTATGAATGGTGCTGACTTGCTTAAATTTAAAGTGTGAGACCATTTACCTGTCATGGTGTAGTTCCCACTGCTCTGGTGCTCATAGCCCGGCCTGCTCGAGGTCCAAACCCTGGAAGAAGGAAAGCAGCAATATTTTATCAACTGATCAACACTACTTCATTGACAGTCATGGCAAAACAATGGCTGGACTCCACTACAGAAATTCTTAGTCGACTTAAACTCATCAGATTTTGCTGATAATTAACAGATCTGTAAAAAGGACTTAGGGGTGGAGGGAAAAGAATCCATAAAGAATTGTATTGTGATGTTTTGCAAGTACTGATATGTATTTAATGATATAAACTGTTTATACAGCAAATGCAAATTAAAAATGTTGGTACTAGAACAATAAAATCTTGCTTTTTCAGTTAACTAAATGGTAACGAGTTGAGATTTATTTGATTTTATTTCAATTTAACAGTAATTTACTTTCAAATCCCTCACTTGCTCGGGGGCTGTTTAACCTCTCTACAAACTCACATTGTCCAAAACACCTGCACAGTACTGCACACACATCTGTATTCAGTTGGTTGGACTATGTTGACTGAAACAGTTCAGTTTGTCAGGTGGATGCACCATTTATGAGCTTTTTTGTTAGTGTTGGTCAGTCTGTCTGCTTGACAATCCCATTTTGCTGCACTAAACATGATCAAAGTCAGATGAAGAAACTGCGAACTTTAAATCGTATTTGATAAGAGAGATGCTGACAAAGTTTTCCCTTTGGGGCATATTATGCAGTTGAAAAAATGAAAAGAAAAACCATATGAGATATCGCAATTCTCAGCATATCACAAAATGTTTAAATCATATGATTCACACCTGACAAAGAATGATGCAAAAACACAATTTAAGTCTGTGTTTCTGTTAACTGAAGAAGTGGTTTCAAGGAAATAAGTCATTCAGCATAAGAAAGGCATGAAAAAAAAATACAAAACGACAAAAGAAATCTTAGTAGCCTTGAACCAAAATGTTAGATTAGTTGACTAATCAACTAGTAAAAACACACAAAATGCATGTAAACTTTGTATTTGGAAACAATTAGGTTACAAGACACAGACATTAAAATATAACGCAAGAGAATTTATTTAGTATGGAAGTATGGACACTCCTTACACAAAGGCTTTTTTCAGCTGAAAGCTGAACAGAGCACTGAAATAACAGGATGAATCTAAAGAGGAGAAATATGGTAAAAGTTAAAGCGTGCCTCTGCTGCCCAGGGGCCTGAACAGACCTTTAACGCGGGGATTGGAGCAGGATCTTGTAAATTCTGAAGGAACTGAGAGATTCCATTATTCAAGGGAAGTCTGTTTTTTTTACCGTTTCATGGCCTTGTATTACAGAAAACAGCACAGAATGCACTTTGTGGGCAGTTGAAGTTAACAAACCATATAAGATTGAAATCCTCATCAATCAAGCTATCATGAATTACACCCTGTGACTCACCCCTACGGATCGATAAATCCACAGCAAGCAGGAAAAAAAAATAAAAAAATCACAGCTTCCAGAGAGCTGCATAACGTGACATGCTCTGAAGGTAAAATGAGCTCCGGGATGGCATTATAAAACAAATGATCTTATAATGATAATGCAAAGTAGTTGGCGATATCATTAAGAAGGGAATTGCTTTGATTGGAGGACACGCAGGCGTACCAGGTTGTTGTTTAAGACAAAGAAGAATCAGACAGTGCTGCATTATGAAAAGACACGACAGATTTTGGGAGCGAGCAGGTGTGAAGTTGCAAATGATGAAGTGTGCATCATGTTCTGTATTTGGTCTGTTTATGGAAAACATAATAATTCTTACGAGGGGAGGGGTGTAAAATCAAAATTCTTGAAATTTAAGACTGAAGGCAGATCTGCATATTCCACGAGTGTTGAGCATGAGTTGTGGCTTTCAAAGCCTTATCTCTTCGCATGAGATAAATAAATGCAATAATTTCCATCAAGAGCAATAAAACAAGACTTCTGACAGGCTGTGGTATTTATGAGCTGAAGCCTGCAACTCAGATTTATTTGCAATGAAAGGGCCGACTTTTCTCCTCCTCATTTACATCAGCATTTGGCCATGTTAAATCCAGGCCAATGGTGAATTTTTAAAAGGTTGGCATCAATCTTGCGGGGGAACGATTGCCATATTCAACGCAGACTTCTTTTACCTTTCAAAAGGTTGATTCCACTGCTGAGGAAGAAAGGTACACATCTTTCACAGCACAGAGACATCCCATGGACTGAGAGCGTGTGTGTGTGTGTTTCTGTGGGGGCGGTTTAAATGTCCTTTGAGGGCGTCTGTGTTTGTGTTGTTAAATTAATACTCAGAATAAACAAAGAGAACACAGAAAGTATTACGTCTGGCTATTTATCTATGTATCCGAGAAAGTGAAAATGGTCCTTAAAGCCCCGAAGACTCGGCGTGAAAGCAGGGAAATGTGCTCGTGAAATGTTTTTCTACAGGCAACCTCCAGGGCGGCTTTTCCCATCTGTTTGAAACACAAAACTGTCTCAATCCAAATTGGTGATTTCTAAATACAATTTTAGGTGCATTGGAGAGGGTAACATATGGCAAATCAATTAGACAACTAATTCTTAAAACAAAAACATGGCAAGTGCATTTGCTAATCAACAGCAGTGTCGGGGCTCGTATTATGTCGGCCACTGGAGTTTTGACAACAATTAATCCTCATTTCAGGCAAGGAGAGCCATATTGACAGATATTCCTAATTTGAATATTCAATTATAGTGTAGTTCCTCATCAAATTATAGTAAAACTGGGAACATGGCCTGAAAGATTTACACAATTACAACGCAGATCAAGAGTCTTATGTTCCCATGAAATCTGCCCGAGTTAAAATCATATTAGTGCAGCAAAGCAAACTGCGACACTCAGGATTACTTGACAATATGAATTACAGTTCAACAGATTTTTTTTGTCCGCTTTTTTTTAAGTTGTTCCACGTGGAATAAGGAAAAGAGTTGTCTGTGTTAAAA
>CAFUXE010000703.1:175931-193470 GCA_903364295.1 Serranus cabrilla
AAAAAAGGAGAAGAGACACTGGGGACAGACAAGCGGTAGTCAGTGGAGAGGTAAGATGAGGATGAGAGTAATATCACTGAAGAGCCAGAGCTGCGATACAGAGAGCTGGAAGCTCTTGTTTTGACACACATCCAGCCTTTCCCGTGACAACATCTCCACACCTTCCTCTATGTGCCGACAGTGCTGCTTTGTGGGAGCTGCTTTCTCACCCATCATTATCCTCCTTTAAGCTCGGTGTCAGGTGTTGAAAAAGAGGATCTCTCTGAATTTGGTGGCAAATCACTGAACAGTCTGAGCCCATCAGATCTCGGCTGATCACTCGATCATTCCTGGCACCCCTCCGCTTGATCACCGCTACTTTTTGGAACTTTTCTGAACATAAGAAAGTAATGAGTGGGATTGAGCCGGGGATGATTGTTCTTCAACACTTTGGGACGGGAGATCTGTGGGGCGACACACTGACAGTCACGGTGTCTCTTTCTCCTCAAGAGTCGTGTGCAGTGGGGAGTCTTGGTTAACCAGCGAGCAATGAAAGCTGATACAATACTCCTGCAGAGGTGCAGCAATGTGCGCAGTGTCACAGGTAGAAGACAGCGCTTTCCGTAACGTATTGATATGCATGCCAATCCTGACACTGATGACTCTCTAGGCTTCACGTGTTAAAGAAAAAAGCCAACTACAGTATGCGACGACAACGACGACACTCGGCCTTGACATTTTTATCGCTGTACAGTTTGATTTAAAAAGTGTCCATGTGTACAATAGCCTATTATTCTAAGAGAAATGTCAAAAACCTTGATTCTGAGTGAAGCGAAAGAAATTGCAATATTAGGACAAGGCTAATTTATGCTAGCAGTCACTGTAGAGGTCAGATATCAGCCTCAGCAATGACAGTTTTATCAGGAGAACAAATGGCAGCGTTGGCCAGGAGAAGGAAGGAGGGGGATACTTTACTGGACACATTAAAAAGGCTGACCGGATGGCGCAGGTTTTCCACATTATAAAGTCAGGGAGCGGCTGATACGGTCGGTCTTGACAGAGAACAAGCCAAAGTGGTTGACATCGAGCTGCAGCTATGAATCAAAACAGAGCACGCTCGCTGGTTGAGACGCTTTAGACAAAGTTGATAAAGAGACGTTAAACATACAAGGTTCAGATGCATTTGCAGCAGCAGACTGTTTAACAGCTTTAGTGGCTCAATATGGTGCGACAGCCTGAGCCAATGAGAAATACGCATTTTAGTTTTAGTGCTTATCCTTGGTCCTAGTTGAACTGATGAAACTTACTTCAACTGAGAAAATAATACTCTTTTTCATTAACTCCTCAGATTGTTTTTTGTAGGGTTTATACAAGGACTTTGATACTGCAAAGAATGCAGCTAATACCTGTTTCATAGCCAAAGCATTAAAGTATAATAGAAAAACAGTAGGGATGATATGGTCTACTTCTTTATTATTATATCACTTATTTTCTGTACTTCTCAGCAGTGTATGTATAACAAATATTAATTAATATATCACTGATTCAATTAATGCAACCTGGAAAAACAATAGACGGATGGAGTAGCCAATTTAAAATGATTCATTCTCTTAAGATTAAAATTAAAATACGAAAAATTTTATATTTGATTTAGAAGTTCTTTTTCAAGTGAAAATAGCAAACATTTACTGGTTTTTACTTTCTTTTGGGATCTGCTGCTTTTCTTTGCCCTCTATGTAAATATTGTTAATTTTGGAGGGTTTAATCTCTGAATCCTTCGGTTATTGGTCCGATGATGATTTAGCCCCTGGTGGCAAAGGCCAAAATTTGTGGTGTTCCGATGTAGTACAAATCACCTGAAACTAAGAATCATTGTGTTTTTCGTTAGCTTAGAAAAGGCCCCTCATATCATGTCACCACCATGTTTCCCAGAGCAACAAAACTGTGGCTCTAGACATTACCTGAAGACCACCATAGGTTTTCTCCATGCTTGGAAAGGGAGGGGTAAGTGGAGAGGTATTCAGTTGGAGCAACACCACCAGATGCCAATAAAACCTACATACTGCTCCTTTAGGTTTGTGCTACAGTTAACATTTGTATCATGATGAGACAATGAGCTTCAGTAGCAGTATAGACTAGTTGTTACAGGTCTAATGATGCTGACAGGAACTCTACGGATTAAACAGACAACTCCACTAGTAGTTCATAGCTGTGCAACGTCAACCGTCAGCCTGCAATTTGATAAATATTTCAGACTTTTGTAAATTGACTATTAAATTCAATCTGATTCTTTGATAAGACTTTTGATCTAAGACTCTTCTGAGGCCTTTTCTAGCAAAAGAATGCAAAGTTTTTTGAAAACTTTGCAGATACCCTGTTTTCAGCTGACAAAACAATACCAAAACAATTCAAATACAACACCTTAGCCTTGATGCAATAACTCTGTGCATCCCATAATGATGCAACACCCTGCAGTTACTGTGTACTGCAGCTCTGCACGGCTGGAAAAAAAAACTGATTTGCGGTGTGCGTTTGTACACAACTCTAACAAGCTCTCGCTGCCTGAGGCAACTTAACATTTGAGAGGGATCACTGCAGCTTTCAAAATTATAAGGGTCATTAAAAATTTACACATTATTGACTGTATTTAAAACATCTTTTCCACTGACTGTAAAGAGCACTTAAATTTAAGAGGTGCTATTCTCCAAAGGCCATAAAGTTGTTATAGATAGCCTGAAGGAGGCATGGAGGAGAGAATTTTCTCTTGCTGAATATGAATAAAGTATAGTGGGGTGATACTACACAGACAGTTACGCTGTACTACTGTACTTACTTAAGCAATCAGTGAGTTTTGAAGAGCTGTTTATAAATCACCGTGTCAAACTATCTAGTCTGTGACTTTAGAGAAATATTTATAGCTGTATGTATGGTTGTCTAAAGTGCATGTAACTACACAGAGAGGATGCCAGATAAATAGTCAAAGAACTGCTGCTGTCTAAATTGCCCACAGTCCCGTCCTTATGTGTCAGGGCATTATGGATGGAAATACTCTGAAAAGAAGACTCTCTGACTGTGGAATGAATTTTAATGTTAATACAAAAACAGCAGCCTGTGATCTCAGCAGGCATCAGGAGGGGGTGTGAGTCGCTTCGAGGTGCAATTTATTCCAACCTCTGAGCCTCACCAACTTGAAAGTGGGCTTCAAAAGAACGGAGGATTACCGGTAAGAGTCGCTAAGGCGTACACATGGGCCTGAGCGCTCACCATCGCTCCAACACATCAAAGACTATTGACCATCGATTTCCAAAATATGGACGATTCACAAAACTCCGCTCAGTTTGAACTTGGGTTTTGAATCCACGGCTGTCCGTTTTATTGTTCTCATCCCACTGAGTGGCCATGTGAACAGAAGCTCTGTTTTGAATACGCCCGCTGGCATCCACCACTCTGGCCTGTTGTGGCTTTTAAGTGGCTTTTACTCAGCCCAGCACAGGATGGCAAAGCATAGCACTTCAAGCTGGCAAAGCCATCAGCGCACGGTGCCAAACTTCCCTCTCCACAGCGCCGCCACGCCGAAGGAGTCTCGATTGTTTATTTACAATTTGCTGTGGAAATCCCCAGTTCTACATTGCGATAAATAATTGAGCTGTTTGATCTGGACACAGTACAAAGGGTTGCTCCATTCACTGTGAGGCCTGCGGCGGAGGAAGCCTGAGCAGCATGAGCAGAGGAGGGGACACACACACACACGCTCCAGCATGGCGGAGATCTTGGAGCTCTCCTCCCTTCCTCTGCAGCTGTCGCTCGCTCTCCGGGCTACATCTCCTCCTCTTTGTCTGCACAGTACAACACTCCTGTCACCGCAGTCAGAGGAGCGACCTGCCTCTGCCTCCTGGGACAACCCACAAATAGCAGGAGTTTAGCCCTCATTGAACTCATGTTCTTGTTCAGGGGATCCTGTCTAGTTAGCCTGTCTCTCCGGTTCGCCCTCGCTACCTCGTTGTCCAGCCACAACCTTTACGGCAGATTGCCCGGGAGTGATCAATTGCTTGTGTCTTCATTGCCGTATATGTGGTACGGAAGCGTAACAACAACTCAAGGGGACATTGGGCGTGAAATAAAAACGAAAGCGAGGAGGAAAGTTAAACTTTAAGAGGCACTGCTGAATAAATTGGCATGGTGTTACCTTTCTGCGTTGGCTGATGGGTCACTGAAGGCTGAACTGGACGCTTCCTGGGACGACTGATGCTGAGCGACATCTCCCATTCGGCACCATATCCCCATGTTATTTATCTCACTGCGTTGAAATGAAAAAGAGACACAAAGTGAATGTTTTGTGTGTTTTAAACAGCTAATAATCCTTCCTGCAAATTAGGGAATGTGCAACTAAGTATCACGGGGTGTAACGGCTCTAAAACAGAGCAACAGTTCTTTTGTTGGTGTCCCAGAACGCAGCTGTTGCAAAAACAAATTCCAAACACAAATGTGGCCAGTCACTGGAGGCCAAAGATCTCAGGAGGAATGGTAAAAAGAAAGAACGGAGGAGCAGGGTGCTTGGGACCCCAACACATTAGTTAAATAAAAGCGATATTGAACTGTTAGCTGTGAGTCTCCATCTATATTATCCGAGTTCAAATGCATTGTCTTTGTTAATATTTATATCCCAGAGTCAGTTGTTCACGTTCAACCTCAATTCTAAAAAAGTTGGGACATTATCTAAAATGTCTATAAAACCTAATGTGATTTGCTAATCCTTTTTGATGTATATTCAATTGAAAACTGTACAAAGACTTGAGTTGTATTGCCTTGCTCAGAGACAATGTGAGACATGTTTTCATTTCATTTGAGTTTGTGGACCATTTGTGTTCAGTTTCTAAAATTACAAATGGACAAAGTCAACTGTCAGAAATGCGGTGCTCTTTTTTTAGTTAATTTATGTTGAGTTAATTTATTAAGTAGCACTCTTGCCTCACAGCAAGAGGGTTGCCGGTTCGATACCGGCCTGCGGCCCTTCTGTGTGGAGTTTGCATGTTCTCCCCGTGTGTGCGTGGGTTCTCTCCGGGTACTCCGGCTTCCTCCCACAGTCCAAAAACATGCAGCTCAGGTTTAATTGGTAACTCTAAAATTGCCCGTAGGTGTGAGTGAGCGTGTGAATGGTTGTCTGTCTCTATGTGTGTCAGCCCTGTGACAGACTGGCGTCCTGTCCAGGGTGTACCCCGCCTCTCGTCCAGCCTCCCGCGACCTGAGTTCAAATAAGCAGCACTACCTAAGTGTTCTTTAGTGTTCTCATAGTTTAGTTAATCTAACCCAGAAAATGTTTTTCCTATGTTTCCTTATTAATCCGCCACAAAAAAAAAAGGTATGAACCGAACCGTGGCTAAAACATCGAGGATCAAAAATTTAGTGAATCGTTACACCCCCACAAAGTATGATGATTGATAGAAGATACAAAACAAAAAATTGAATTCCCAATGTCAAACAGCTCACCCTATACACGTGTAGTTAACAAGATGGTACTTGGACTTTGCAGCGATCTGGATGTCACACACAGCCGTCACGGCATCCGCACAAGGGCTGAGTTTCACACAGAGCCTCCTCTTCCTCATGGCAGTTTCCTCTGATGAGTCAGGTACACATGAGGGTGTCAGACAGGAATTGGCGGTTGTGTGTCAATTTCTGTCATCTGTGAGTTTCAAGCTAAAGAAAAAAAAAATCTATACACAGTTTGAACCTCGAGGAGGAATATATATATATTCACAAATCCCACTTACGCTTTGCTATTTAGTCATTACCAGCCTCAGAATAAGAGATGAGCTAATATCAGCTCCTGGGTGACTTGCTGTGCTCAAAGGGAAATAACTGGACAGCGGAAAGCCACAATATCCACATGCGTTATTATAATTTTTATCATTTTAGTAGGTAAAATGACAGAAGCAAGTGAATACTCCATCAGCTTTAGTGCACAACAGGGATTTAAACTAGATATTCTAGATAGAAACTCATACATAATGTCACATGTATACATTAAACATGGATTCACATAAAGTAATAAAACATTAAATTACACCACAGCCAAACAAAACATAATCTCTTTTCTTCATTCTGGCANAAAAAAAAAAAAAGAAGAAAAAAACATTGCCATGCTTTCCTATATTACATCCGTGCCTCGCTCATTTATTTCCCCTGCAACACTAGAAAGTGCAGTGTAAATGCAATGATAATAAAAATAATAAACAAGCTGTCCTCACTCCCCACACCAAAATATTATTACATTTCCAAGGCATGGATAGTGAGGGGGAAATACATAGCACTCAAAAAGCACTAAAGCATTGGGGAATGCATTTCATTAATATTAGATAACCCCCATCCACTCGTCCTCTCCCCAAATAAATACATAAATAAATAAGCCCCTCATAAAGAAAAGCACAGCTCCAGCTGAGATAAACAATGACTCATGATTCTCTTCTCTTGTACCTCCAGGGCAAAATGTTTATTTTATTCCCACAGTCTGCCATAAATTAAGCTAACCTGCACCCATAAAACATTCACTATCTCAAGCAAAGCTGCCCCCGAGGACCTCCGCATAAGCTGGTCGGAGAGTGAAAAAAACAAGAGAGAGGAGGGGGAGCGAGCCTGTGGTCGGTATTGACTGTTTACTTACTTGTGTCCAATGTTTCTTCCACAGGTGTGAAGCCCTCTGGCAACGCGTCCTTAATGTCAATCAGCTTCATGTCCACAACAACGTCGGCCCCCTTAAAAAAAAAGATAGAGCACCGGCAGGGAATTTTAAAGTCATGTATGCAAATTTAACTTTTAAAAAGGACAGAGAGCAGGAAAAAGAAAAGGTTAGTCATTTTTTTTGGAGAGCTCGGGAAAGAAAATGTAGAGATAATAGAGTCAATGATTTACTAAAAGCTCAGGAAGTCTCTAAAGAGAAGGGTTGACAAAATAGCTGAAGTAATTACTCTCTAATAGCTTTTTTCTTTGCAATGAGAGAATGCATCTGTGAACTTGTAATCATTCTCAACCTTTTGTCGAGAAGCTGTGGGATGATGGGAGACAGAGCAGGCAGTCTAATCAACAGAATGGGACTGGTTAAAAACAATCAGGGACTGTGTAGTTGACATTTTCAAGCATGACTCTTCCCTGCCTCCCATTACATTTTCATTTTTTGCCATAATAAATTGCAATAATACACAGCGGCAGTAGAGAGTGGGGCGAGCCAGGCGTGACTTGATGCGTCCGAAAAGGCTGGATTTCACTGCTACTGTTGCCCGACAGTCATTACCATTAGAGACATTTTTTATTCATAGTTTTTATACTGACTTAAGGAGGAATATGGATGAATGTTATTACTATGCATGGAACCTTTTTTTTTTACTGTTTCCCCCTTTTGCTGGAGACATTTCTTCCATCAGGGCCTGACAAAAGGGGCTTTCTACCTCCAACCTAGAGTATGATAAATCACAAACTATTTACTTCCCCCCACATAATTCAAGGGCTAATTTTACAGAATCTGTTTTTGTCATAGACAATTACAGTGGGAGCTCCATTGAGTGGCAGACAAAATAGCCTTTGTTGATGGCTCTGTCATGTTTTATTTGTGTCAAAGTCTTTAAAACAATGTGGACACACATTTTAAGATAATATACAGGAACTAGGGGGAGGCTATTTGTATGCTATATACTAAACTGAGGAGCAGATTGAGCTCAAGCACGAGGCAGCCGCTGCCAAGTTGCCTGGCTTTTAGAGGACATACTGTTAAAAAAAGAAAAAAAAAAAAGACTTGATTAAGTCCTTAAATTGAGCTGATGCAAAATGATACTAAAAACGCAGGCTTTGCTTACGCTGTCTGCATTATCTACATGCAACCGGTGGAAACAAATGAAGGGACAGCCAATAGTAAGCTGGATGAGCTGAGGTTAGACAGGTAGGTGTATTTATGGCCACAGAGCAGCTGACAGCCATGCAACAACACATCAGCGGTACGCTGCCGGCAGGAGATGAGTCCAAAAATGACCCAACAGCATTATGAGACACATTCAAAAATCATTTCAGCCACAGAAGAGTCAATTAGGGAGCTCTATATATAGCACAACCACACTCAAAATGCTTTTTGTGGAGTAGTTTCTCCCAGAAAAAGGAACTTTTTATATTCACAATTATATCTGCTTTCAACAATCACTGGGTGGAAACCATTTTCTCTACAGGGACGCTGTTGATTGAATAAATTGGAATAGTTAAAACACAGCTCATTGTTATTTCATGAATAAACATAAATAATATCCTCAGGAGGACGCACAACATGAAAAATATCTCACTGAGGTATTATTCATCTGGAATATGCATGCAAATCCATTATATGTAAAAGTTCAAAACTGCACTGCCAACGCTGGCCTTTTTAAATGGGACTTTTACTGATCAAAGTGCAAAGTGCATTAGGATATTCTGGCGGCAGAAAGCAGAGCTAATCACTGCTGGCAAACAGGAAAAAAAGGTGCTGCAGATGAGGTGTGAGTGCACAATGCATAGGGAGAAGGGAGAAGTTTACATTCACACTTACAGTTTTTCTGGTGAAACAGAGGTAGCGAGTGACCTTGGATTTGAATAAGCCGTCCTTCCACAGGTCGGCGTCAGAGCCATCTGTTGTTTGTGCAACCTACGTGAAAAAAGAGAGAGGAAAAAAACAAGGAGAGAAAAAAAACATGCAGGAGGTGGGATAAAGTTAATGTATGTATGCCATGAGCGTGTTGCTTTTGCCTCTTCCCTTGCATACTAGCCTTAATTAACGCTTGCCTACACTAGCGCTCCATCTCATTAGTGCTCTGCGTGGGTAAAGGAGTCTTAGCCTCCAAAAAGGTGGCTAAAAATATCATCCCTTGGGACCAGGCTGATTAAAGATGCCCTGACAAGGATCTGCTCTAATAAGGAAAACCAAACTTCAATGTGCTTCTGTGGGAAAGCAGGGATTATATTTGGGGTAAATGTGGAATATATCTTTTTTTAAAAACCTACTGTAGTACCCCTTGAGCAACACAGGTAAACTGCACATGCACCTTAAATAGTTTTACTGCTCTAATCCCTGTGTGGATTCTTTCTATGATTTAATGAGACAAGTCTTCTAAGAATAAATTACTGAGGATTTAAAGCTGTTTTATGTGCATGCCTAAATAAGTCCAAAGACCTGAGCAGCTCGTCCTTGTACAATAGGCTCATTCATAGTTGTAAATGATCAGTGGAGTCAGTAAAAAAAAATAGATTGCATCATATTGACAGCATGTAGGCACCACAAGTCAAGCTCAAGGTCCAACACCACATTGCTATGTAAATGTAGGTATGCAGGGCAGAATGATAAAGCAAAACACAAGCTGCAGACTGCATCACAGAGACTCTTGCATCGTTCCAGCAAATATGCTCGGCTGAAGCGTCATGTTCCATTGGCTATCATGTGAGAATCACCTAAATAACTGCCAGAGTTATTTTCTAAAGGGATCCTTTACAAAGAAGAGTCAATCTAATGAGGTTCATTCAAATGAAGAAGTCATAGATCTCTGCACCCACCCACACACATTACCCCCTTGACAATAATGATGAATGACCTCAGTGACTGGGTGGGGGGAAACATGGCATGGGGAGATTCATGAAAAACCACCAATGACTAGCTGGGATGAGAGCAGAGACTAGAGTGGGGAACAGAGATAGATAGTGGGATGAGAGAGAGAGAAAGAGCAGAAGATGAGCGGAGAGAGGGATTGCGGGGCGTCTCCAACAGCAGTTCCATGAAAGGTCCCAGAAGGAGCCTATACATCACCAGCCTCCCTCTTCCTTACAAGACAACCCGTCTTGGCCACTTTTTCCAGGTCAGTAGCCAGCGCATCCTGTCAGCGTAAACAAAGGGCTCGCTTTGTGAAACCCAAAGTCAAGTTGAGGAGTAACGAGGGCACGGTCCTCCTCGGAGGCACCTCAGGCATCATCCTGCCACAGCCGCCGGCAGCAAGGATGCGACGCAGCTTGAATGTGAAACGCCAACTGCTGAGCCACGGCAGGAAAAGGCATGTGTAAAGTTGCGATGGCTCCTTTCTGATACTTTCAAGTCTGGCACTGCACGGCTCCATCATTACACAGACTTCAATGAGAAGAATGCCACACGTCTGATAAGAAACGTTGTGGCTCTGATATTGAAATATGGTTGTAACATTTGATTTAAAATGCAATGACAGATTCAACTGCCACTTCCTAAAATCTAAAGCTTACAGTGATCTAAAAGCCCACCTATGAAACAAGTCTTTAGGGGGTGCTGAGCACTCCTATGAAGGATCTCTGGAGACGGCAAGTTACTATGAAGCACTGAGAGGCACAGCTGTGAATAAAAAGATATAAAGGCATACAATCAAAAATCCTCTGGGGAGTGAAACCAGGTGGAGAAGACAGAAGAGATGTACAGGGAAACAAGCCCATCCCTTCAAAGAGGAACAGAAAAACTGAAGAGACTAAAATCTTTTGGATCCTTCCTCCTAACTGGAAACAGATAAAATGACTACTGAAAATATATTTAAAAATTACAGTTCTGCAGCAGTTACTTTGAAAAGTTATTTGACTTTCGGTAATAGTTTGACTTCTGGAAAGGTTCTTATTGGCTTACTTGCCGAGATTTAGATGAGACGACTGATAAAACTCTCAAGTCCGAGCATTAAGTATGGAGCTAACATTGAAGCTACGGGCTGATTAGCTTAGCTACAAACTGGAAGCAGAGGGAAACACTACTTGGCTCTCTCAAGGTTAAAACATACAGCCACCAGCAACTCTCAAGCTCACTTATAAACACACTACATCTAGCTTGTTTAATCCATACAAAAACAACAATGCAAAAGCAAGAATTTCTGGTTATAGAGGGACTAACATGCAGGGCCGAAATTAGACCAAAAAAGATGACAGTATCCTTATTGATTACACATTTGGATGGGTTTTGGATATATTTATATCATGGTTATGCATCCAGTTTAAATGTATTTTTGTATGCATTTCACTGAACACATATAACCCAAAATACAAATACATTCATACAGTTTGTACATAAATGTGTAATTTGTTTACAAAAACTTTTAATTCAGGCTCTAGCTCTGGTCTCAATGACTGACATGAGAAAAAAGAAAAGAAAAGATAGATAACACTATCTATCTTTTCTTCTAACTCTTGGGAAGAAAGCAGATGAGCTTATGTGAAACTACACCTTGAGAGTACAGATGCTCACTCAAAACCGGACAAGCAGTTTGTAAGCCTGAGCATCCTAGCTAATCACGGCTTTCTTCAAACAAACTTACATTTCAGTAATGACTTTACGAGCGGAACATGTCAAATACTCAGGTGAATCTGAAATACACACATATCCCCCTTTGCAGCCCTTGCACAGTGTGAGTGTGCGTGAGTCTCCTCGTGGTGTTTGATGTTGGGTGGCTGCTGGTGCTTCAGCAAAGCTCCTGATCCCAGTGGAACAGTGTTTGATCTGGGCCTGTGCTCTCTTGTGTTGGAACAACCTGCTCAAGTTCAGAGATGTGAGCGCATAGTATCAGAGAGCAAAAGAGTTAATCAGCCCTTTGATCTGCCGTATAAAAAGTATGGTAAGTATGGTAAGCAGTCGGTATTAAGGAGGATTTCTAAAAGAAGTGTAGTATGAAAGGGAGAAAAAAAATCAATACAGCGTAATATCATGAGACTTCCCCTTCTCAGCGCTGCATTAGCACACTGATGCCGAGTGTTGGTATTTTTGTTTGTACTTCAAGTTTGCAGATGAAAGACCACATGGTGATGTTCAAAAGACGTTCTTGAAGATGGAACAAATGCATTTGAAATAGTGCTTCAGAGTCTGGAAGGCCTTGAATATTATATCGGAGGCTAACTTGTACTTGACTTTTTATTCGCAGGTATGATTTTGATATTTTATATTATTTTATTTCACAAAGGAAAATCAACACCGACTGAAATATATCAATAAACGTGATAATATCAAAGACATGCTGTGCTACATTCACATCATACAAGAACAACACTGAGGGCTTTGTGAGGCTGTGCTTTGAGCTAAATGCTAACAATGAAAATGTTTCCCTGTTGTAGTTCAGCAGGTATAATGATTACATGTATTATAGCAGGCTAAGATTTGCTCATTTCAATGAAAATTACATGCAGCTGAAGCCAAATGGGAAAGTCATCAGTATTTGGAGGCATTATGATTAATTCATACGAGGATTCCTCCTCTGTCCAAAACGCATATCTGTACCAAATTTCCTGGCAAACCATCTGTTGTTTAATGAAAAAATTTGATTGGGGTATCAGAACCCATGGTACCCATGGCTACATGTCGAAGCATCCTTGGGCAGGATACTGAACATTCAGTGTGTTAGTGACACTTTGCATGGCAGCCCTGGCTAACAGTAAATGAATTGTTGTGTTAAAGTACTTTGATTGCAGTCCATTTAACATTTAGAAAATTAAATACTGCTCACTTCAATACTTACTACTTACGTACGACTAATATATATATAAACATTTGTGTTTAATCAATGCACAAATCATCTTTGTTTGTGTTGCAGTGTGGCAGTTTAAATTCATAATCCAAATCCCATCTCTTTTCTTTAGCCTTTTAATTATCATAGACATGCCGTTTCACAGTCTAGCTTCTATTTGATATTATTCAATTCTTTTGTTTGTGCAATGCTGTTTGTATTCAACAAGTTATCAATGCTTTTACTTTTCTTATAGTTATGTCTGTTTACTTGATCATTCTTGTGATTTATTTTATTTCTTTGTGAGGCACTCTGGTCAATGTCTGCATTTATGCTCTATAAGTTAACTTGACAAATCATGTTAAAAAAAAATGATAATGAAGCTGATGGCTGCATTGATGAAAGGTGACACAAAGAAAGAAGAGGTTTCCTTCTTTGCATTTGATTTTGGTGACTTGTAACATGTCCAAGATTCATTATCTGAAGTAAAAACTATTTCCAAGTTTCAAACCATTGCTGTAGTGCCTGGAGGTTAACAAAAAAAAGCACAATTTACTGAGCATCGATTACAAAAATAAACCAGTGTCATAAACAGCCAGTGACGAGCTTTTAGCCCTGCAGAACATGCACAATATTTGCACATCAGCTGAAATGTATTGGCGCACTGGAGCAGCAGAGGAGGAAGTCTGATGGGGTTTCTCTCTGTTTGTCACTACCGTGTGGTGTGTGCTCAGTTTCCCTGCCAGTGGCTCCGTTCTGATGCCAACCCACTATCATCTGCCAGAGATTAGAACAAGCTGGGTGTGTAGGGTGGAGCAGGAAGAGATAAAAACCGGGGGAAGAGGGGGGTGTAGGGTGAGAGCAAGGAGAAGAAGTCAGAATAGGAAGTGAGAGAGGGGAAGAAAGATCTGCCCTTGAGCTTATTTTGTGAAACTCTCTTCTCTTTTTAACCCTCTCCAACCCTTTCACAACAAAGACATGTTCACATAAAGCAGCCGATCCTGCACTACATCCCTACACGGGACTATCAGTGTTGAGGTTGCTGTAGTACTAGGATATACAGCAAGAGAAACATGGGGCCAAGACTTAAATGACTCTTGTGTGCATCAACCAAACATCATTAAATCTTGGCCTCTGGGACACTGATGGCAACCAGCAACAATGTCAGGAAGGGAATCTTCCTAATCATCAAAGTCAAATTTATGAATAAGTCATCTAACAGCTCTACCAAAAACACCCTGGAAGGCTGCCAACATCCTGGCTCTAAGTTATGCTATACAATCAGTGACAACAGTTACATGTACAGCCAACAGCAGTGTACAAAACTAAAAAATGCACCTAAAAAAACCCCACAATATTTCTTTCTTAAAACTTGTAATCAATAACATTAAGGTCCTGGCAAAACACTGTCAAAATAATTATGTAGAAAAAAGTATAACAAAGAATTTTACTATTTCTAATTTCACCTGTGTCTTTTACAGTAAAGGAGAATAACAACATTGTAGGCTTAATCCATGAGTATTTGACAGTTCAAAATGTATACTCACAACATAGAAGCCGTCAGGAGCCTTGTTGAGGGAAGTGAGGACTCCAACTGTAGAGATGGGGTCTTGGGGCAGCTGGTTGCTCACTTCAGACATGTCAAAGCTGCGTTCGAAAAAAGAAGCGCTTTATCACACTTTTGGCATTTCACCAGAGAAAACATACAGCAATGAGACATTTGTTTCTCTCCTGAAAAGGAAATTACACGCATCATGAAAATAAGTGCATATAAATATTTGTGGTAATAATTGTGGTAAAACTGCAGACCAGTTAAAAGGTGACTATTTTAAATGTGGAGACTTTGAATTTAATATGCAAAACAGAGTTAGTGAAACAAAATGAGGATTGCACCCTTCAGGGTGATTAAACAGAGAACGGACAAGGTTTTTCTTGGCTGAAATGACCACATTATTGACTTCTTGATGAGGCTTATTAGGATCCAGAAGAAAAAGTGGCCCCCTAATCCAGGATCAAATGACAAGTGAGACCAATGACAAAAACAGCATTTGGAGACTACCCATTGACTTCACCAAATCACAAATTAGGGTGAGCGATCACATATTTTCAAGGAAGTCCCAATCAATTGGTATCTATTCCTGTCCAAGGGAATTTTTCCCTAATGGGTATGCAAGCCTTTTACAGGGTAAGTGGCTTTGCAATGGTTCCCTTATGCAATTTTATTAGATTAGGTTTAAAGCATTCTTGTACTAACTGACAAAGTTGCTGCATTCAATCTTGATGTTTACGAAATCTATTGCAATTAAGCTGATCAAATTAAGGGATTTGCTCCAGAAACAGCTGTCTCTTTAACAAATGTTAGATAGCCGTACTTATTCAAATGAAACAGGATAGCAAATTAGCTAATAGAATGAAGGATCTCTTTGTAACATTAATTTGTTCAAAATGAGCTTTGTTTTCCAGCACAACATCAAGGCTTAGAGACTCATCCAGGCAGACCAAAGAAAAATCCATCCAAACTTGTTTTCAGCTCCTGAGTAAAACTGTGTATTTCTACATAGTATACAAACCTGAATGGTTTGCTGTAATATTTAAAGCGGTGACTACAGTGCTCAAAGTAAGTGAAGCTTGATCTCTATAACTAGAAGTAAGCAAGCAAAACATTATTTTGATGATAAGGGGTGATTTTGTTCCACTTGGAAGCGCAATGAACTCCACACCGCCAGAGCTGCCATGGAGTTACAGTCACAAACACTGTGTAGATTGCATAAAGATAAAACATATATAACAGATATAAAAAGCATAATTAAAACAGAGACATTAATATGCGAGTTAAAACCTTAAAGAAGTAAGAATAAATATGTATTACATTTTGATGACCAGTAGGAATTAAGACAAAAATCGTTGCCAATTTGCATATAATATTATGCTGTTAAACAGGTGATTTAGTGCTACACCAGGCTATGGTCAGCAGATCTACAGATGTTGAATAAAACGTTAAAAATCTATACTAATTTACTGCTAAATTGCCACTCAGTTATCCTAATTTCTACCTAAATTGTGGCTTGGCCATTTTGGGGGATTTTGTGGCCGCTAGCTTAACGTGGTAAAGTACCGTATATCCTTCGTAGCCTACTGTATTTAAAACGACAGCTATTCTTTTTGTATCTTTACATTTTGCCAAAGCTTGAAACCGCTCCTTTAGGTTAGTGGCATGGCGTAAATATATGTGATTCATGTCTTCCAGAGATATTCATGAGGACAGATGGCAGCTAACAAGTTAACGAACCTCACAACTGTGTATTTTACTTATAAAAATGTAGGTTACATGTGAGCATATAAATCAATACTATAAACAAACCAGAAAGTGCCCGAGTCGTTAGTAGGTGTGTATAAAACCACCGATAAATGTCGTTTGTTTACCTGTTGAACCGTTGTCTCCTGAGTGTTGTTTCAACTTCGGACTTTCACCTCCTGCCAAACAGCCTTAAGTACTTCCGGGTACCGTTAATAATAAATGATTAACCAAAACCAGAGGTAGAGAAATAAAATAAGACATATTATCTCAGAGCATTCATGGAACAGTATTCATGGGGGAAAAAATAGTATTTCTGAAACAACAAGATATCAATGATTCAGAAAAAAACAAGAGCAGTTTTATTTTGTAGCATATACAAAATAAATGTATATATATATATATATATATATACATTTATTTCTGTTTTTTTTCTTCAATGGACTTCAAGTGTCATTCCCAACCTCACTTCCCCCTATTGTATTGTATGTTAGTTGTCTGTGTTGTGTAAATCGCCATGCACACTTCCTTTCTGGAAAGTCATTTTAATTTATCAAGTGCCTCTCTTTTTGAGCATAATTATTCATGTTTATAGCTATCGTCATTTGCAGATAAAAAATAACACGCTGTCTCGTCAATGAGTGCACTACTGAAGCACTGAATTATCAACATTCAGTTCAACAGAGACCATTTTATGAAAGCACCATCAGAAAGCTTTATGAATGCTAAATGTGCCAATTTACTTTGTCAGTGCGAATTGTGTAGACACAGAGAATAAAGGCCTGGCCAACAATACCACATTGATTCGTGGGTGTATTTCTTTGCAATAACTTTTGAGATCCAATTTGGCTGTGGTAACTAAATTAAGGTTGTGCTTCACTAAATGGCCATCATTACGTGGATGTATCTACGGGTCACGCCTTCTGACAGTTGGTTGTCTCTCTAATCATCACATGTCATTACTGTAATCAGATAAAAGTAAGATAAAGAACAATGTATTAGCTTAGCTGTAACATTAGGATGTACATCTCCCAGAATACAAAACTTGAAAGCCTCTTTGTAGACTGTCCAAAACACCAAAGGGCGACAGATGCTCTCCCATCACCAAGTTTATTATTTCTACCCCCATCATACCAATCAAATAAATTATTTCATTGTGCAACTATTATCCTAATTTATTCAAATCAAAGACTTGTTGCTCTGTTTTGTGACATGGTGCCATATGCCAGTATGGTGTCTTCATTGGGGCCACACACTGTGAAATGTGTTTATGGGCTTACATGGCTGCACATGATGTGATCAGTTTTCCCTTTTTTTTTTCTTTCTGTCTGTCTCTCTCCCTCTCTTTTTTAAAGACATTTTTATAACGCTTCTATTAATTAGTGATCAGACGTTCAGAGGGAAACTGCCACCTCTTATGACCAGCAACTTTCACCACCTCCACACTTTCTGTTGATGTTAATTAAAGGGGCAAAATCTTGCCTGTGTTTGCAGACAAGTGTTAGTTTCTAATTTTAATTTTGGAAATTCTCAACAGGCAAACACAGCACAGCCTGCTTTTACAGCCTTTGAAAAATCTATTTTAAATTCTATTCCGATTTTAGATATCTCACCCCTGCAGTATATAGGGGTAGTTTTTGGTCTGTGTTTGCCTTTATTTATTGTACAGCTGAAGTTTGACATGAAAGAGGTAGATAGATAGATAGATAGATAGATAGATAGATAGATAGATAGATAGATAGATAGATAGAGAGAGAGAGAGAGA
>CAFUXE010000703.1:193515-229355 GCA_903364295.1 Serranus cabrilla
GAGAGAGAGGCTTCCATGCAGTCCAGTAACTCCTGCTCAAAATGTATTGTCTGATTAATCAATGAAAACTGTTTATTGATGACCTTTCAGGTTCTGGCAGGTGGTTTTCTTTACAGTACCTGTGGACCTGTTTGCTCTGTATGCTAAGCTAAGCTAAGCTGCCAGTAGTAGCTTCATGTTTCCTGTGCAGACATGAAGATGTTGTGAATCTTCTTGTCTCTGTTACTCTCTCACTGAATATGCTCGCTTCTCAAGATGTCAGACAATTCAGAGGAGTAATCTTGTCATTCAAACTGTATAATTGTATGCAGGCTACTTTTCAGACTTTCCATTTGTAAAACTAAGTGAGAATGTATCTGGGAATAAGGGCTCTCTTATTTTTTGTTGATTGCTGAGGTCAGCCCTACACACAGGTGTGTGTGTGGTTGAGTGAATGATCACACTTGTCCTCATAATGACAGTGCTTTTACTTCACTTATTTAGCCTAATTTCAAAGGTAATTTTTGGGACAAAAGAAAACTAACCACTAATATCCAAAATATTCACATCATAGACACTATCATTAACTATTCCTGTAACACACTGCCCACAAAATCGCATTGACCAAAAGCGGTCATCCATATAAAAGGTTGTGACCTCATAAATTGTAATAAGAGATGGTTCACTGGGGCTAAGAGTTTCTTTAGCCTTCACTATGTGTGTGTACTGTGTGTCAATAAGAATGTGATGAAGATATTCACTAAAACTGAGAATTATTATATATGATCAACAGAACAACTATATAGACCCCACCCTGCTGCCGAACAGTGTTCAGTGCTCAGATCATTTACCATAGCATCATATAATGTGTGTGTGTGTCCATATATCAGTGACAAATTATTGCATCAGACACATTTACATAGAAGGATATTTCTTTCTACAAGAATCTTACTTTGTCAGATCCTCTAACACGCCCCATCATCACCACCACACACACAGACACACACACAATCCAACAAACACATGCTTCCACATCAAGGTGTTGACAACCTACTGAAACAGGCGTGCTCGTTTTATGTAGAAGCAGTGCTGAAGTCGATAAGATAAAATCTCAGGTGTCAGTGGAAAAAAACAACACATGCTCTGGCTGAGAAGAGGTACACCTGCTAAAGTAATGGTCTAATTATGGAATAGGTGATGAAACACTCGTCGAGAGTCTGGAGATATCAGCAACACATGCTAACTGTGAAAGCCATCAGCTATTACAGTGTTTTAATGTGCCGCACATCGCATGCTGAGGATTGTGGGGTAAGATGAATGATGGCTGTGGCAGATTTCTGTGGGGGAGCAGCCAGTGTAGGATGCATAGCATTACAGCTGGCATTTTGAAAAGGTTCATTAAAACTGTGATTTCTTTGTTCACGCTTTGTTTCATGTATACTTTATGACGTTAAAGTCGACCCCATAAACACCGGATCGTCCTATCATGTACAAAATATCATTCACATGTTCTGGTGAGTCTTAACAATGCTGTGAGCGGTAATCAGTGGATGACAGAAGAGCCCCTGGACCAAAATTATACCTCAGCGAACGACTTTGCACCCAAATGATAAAAAACAGCAAAGGTTTTCTTTTCGTGTGTAAAGGTCATTCACTGTGTTTTCTAATTTGCTGACACTACTCCGGGGACTGAAGATGGAGATTTCTGTGTTGCCACCCCGAGAGTAATAATATCCCTATCTCAACTTGGGAAATCTACTGCGCCCCAATGTCCCCGTCACCCGTATGAACCCATTATGGGCTGTGTTGAAATCTGCAGGTCTCATTTCATATATGACCCTCACCCCCCTCCTCCTCCTCCTCCCTTTTTCTGTCTACACATAAAAAAAAATTCCTGTGTCTCCTGAATAGCTTATAATAACAAGCTTTAAGAAGCCTACCCTTAGTGCTCCCATAGGATACGGCCTTGCAAGGGCTCTATAATATCATGCTTTTTTTCTAATTAAAGGTCAGTTTGGTCCAGTCTCATTGTTGCCTTGGCTGAAAAATCTCCTGAAACATGATGGCTTCGCCAAATGTGATTTAATTTTCCATTTATGCCATCTGTTTTCCTGGCTGCAGTGCTGAATTGCACAAGTTGACAATGTAGGAACTGTCAGAATCAGTTTGTAATTCTTCACATTTGCACTTTAAAAAGAAGCAATCCCTTTAAAATCCCTATATAACCTCAAAATCAAACAGCAGGTCTTTATTCGACCTATATGCTTAGTATGCCCTTGCCATTTATCTACAGTCAGTCTAGCTAAAGTAATTTCTCACCCTGTATTTTACTTAGATTCATCTCTTACCAGCTTACACTTTATCGCTCAACTTATCATCAAACACACACCCATACACTCACATGCATCTGTGCATGCACACCGCGCACATACGCATGCATACACACATATACTTTCCTCCGTCTGGTGGGGAGTCTGGACTGCTCCGACTGACTGCGCCTCACTGCCCTTGTGCAGTGGTGTGCCAGTTGTGCCTTCCCCCATCGCTGTGAATGCCACCATCTGGTGTGCCACGTGGACATCATAATCTCCCCTTAATTACATTAGCAGTGCAATCAGTTACTGCATTACAAGGCCGGGCGAAGAGCTTTTAAATCTTGGAGGAAATCATAAATAATTGCACTAAGTACCCAGCGCCAGATGTGCGTGCCAACTTGGCCGGCATGAGATAAATAGTAACCTCAACAACGGTGTTCAATATCGACTCTGCAAACATTTTTTGGGCAGTATGATCACCTTGTCTTTTTCTCCGGTCCCTGTCCTCATCCTTTCCCTTTTGGGTTCTCTCACTTTGTGTGTTAAAGCACACAGAGAGGTTAGACTCCATTGACAGTATAGTGGGCTACCTGTTGCTGCTGTATTTCCCCGCTGCAGTGTGACTGATGACATCCAGGAAACAGTTTGTAACAAGGTGTTTCACAGCGTCACCATTCAGTCCATTACTACACCCTTCAATCACCCCTTAGTCGTGTAATTAGATGGTTCTCAGGTATCTTGTGCTGGAAATTGAAATTCTTTATGGGTTCTGAAATAGTTGGGTTAGTGCAAGGTAAAAAGACATTACACATGATGGGCCGCCATCATGTCTTTCTCCTTGGAGGGGATGTTGCGTTGTGTTGCATGGTGCTTTTCACTCATCTTCCTGTCATGTTCTCAGTTCCCAGGGTGGCTCATGCCGACACACATCTCACTCAGTTCATTGCCAGCTTAGAGCACTTTCTCTCACCCACTGGCAAGATGGGGCCACTATCTAATGTCAATAGTGGTTACCAAGCAGCTACTCCAGTTAAATTGTGAGTCAGAGACATTAATAGATAGTTTTGATGTAATGCCTGACTTGGTTAAGGCATAGTCCTTTTTTTAAGTGGGCTTGTATGAGGTACTATATCTATAGAGTATTACAAAGAGTAGATGGCGGTCAGCACGGCTCCAATTTGGAGAAGTATGACCAACATGGAAGTGAATCTATGTACAGCCAATGAATCAAGGCAGCGGCAGATCAATAACTCCTTTGTTCTGTAAGTTAAAATTACTGTTTTTGTCAAAGGAGTCTGGTGGCTTTGAAGAGAGCATAGATAATGACTTCAGTTCAACCCATATAAACTCAAACAGGGCTGTTTGATGGCAAGTATAGTGGTAAAAATGTTCCAAATGACACCAACAATAACAATACCACAGCCCTGAAACTGACATTTAACTGGCAAATTAAATTAATTGTAATTCACACTGCAGAACTGAGGGGGGAAAAAAACTAATTTGCGACTGCAATGCCAAAAGTGTTGTGAAAACATCACCTCATTATTCCTGTACATACGTTCACAGTGGCTACCAATGTGGAGTAAAAATGTTTCCGTATATCTGAACCAGTGCTCAGCACTTAACTACTGTATATCTCTGCAATATGGTGTTTACATAACTGTCATGATGTAGAAGTAGTAGTTTTCCCCCCACCAGTCCCAAGATAAATAGCAAATTTGACTCCTATCTGGCAGGAATCCCACAGGAATCCTGTGACCCACGAGGTTCCTGAAAAAATGCCAGCCTCTATCGTGAAGGTGTTCATGAAAAACAGATCATTGCTCTCACTGAAACTATTCCGATAACAATGATGTAAAAATATGACCTTGAATGTTAAAGTGAATTTATTTATATTTCTGGGTGAATTAACTGGATTGTGGAAAGCATAATCTCTATATTCAGTGTGCCATTAGTGGACTATTTTAACCTTGATGCTGGGATGTTTCTCACCGCAATGATCCTTGGGAGAAGTCTCAAAGATGTAGTTAATTGTTTGCTTTTAGCTTTGACTTGTTTTTTGAGAATTTGATGTATTTCAGTCTAGGTTCTCATCATTCTTTCACATGATTTTTGAAAGTTTTATGCCCATCAAAATCTTGAAAGTGTTCTAAAAGATATAAATGTGTCTTTTACTACTTGAACCCTGGATGCCTGAAATTACTCCCCAAGAGACGATCCTCCAAACCATCCCCATAGGTTGTTTGTTCAAGCAGCTTATTACAACCCATATTTACATGTATTGTTGCGGCCATCTTTAGTGGTAATTATAACGAAGAAACTTTGACCCAGGAGATCGCTGTTTGAGTCCCATAGTTACAAATGTATTTACTGTATTTAAACCAAACCATGAAGTTTTCCTAGATTTAACCAACCTGCGACCAATTCACAACCACATGTTTAAAATGGTAGGAGTGCAAATTTAGGAAACACTCCTGTGGGTCATATTAGAAGGTAGGAACAAACAATGTATGTGGTCGTATATAATGTCACAGATGGGAAACAATGCAGACATAGAATCTGATCCATGACCCACTTTTCATGATCTGATATAAGATTATTTAATGAGATTAAAGCAGAGTCAGTACTGAAACTTTGGATTTTATTTTCAGTAGGCTGTTGTTTCTCTGTGTAGTTTCTTCTTATTGAATAATGTAGAGCGTTTTTTTTTTATTCAGCATGTGGTCAAATATTAACCGACACCTTTAATCTCAAAGGTGTCCTACTATGCTGGTGGTCCATGTTTGTGTTTTCCGGAGAGCCGGGTTAAAAGAAACACCCACAGTGCGTGGCATCCAGATCCACTTCTCTCACTGTGTAAATAAGATATAAATTCACAAAAAGGCAGCTTGACAATCTATCTCCTGGATGGAGATATTGATATTAACATGTACAATGCCCATTTCAATTTGATCACAATCTGGCCTTCAAAGTGCTATTTAAATGAACGGGTGTCTTTTTCAACTAAACAATGTGAGGAGGGGGGTGAAAAAAACACAGCAGAGTGAAGAAAGAGAATTACAGATATTGACTAAATATGTCTTATCATTTATCATAATTTCTCCATCCACTTTGTCACGGCTTCAGCATTTAAGGAAGATAGATGATACAAGATGTTGTCCTCTCTTTCATACTTTCCGTGCTCTGGGAAGTGTGTCCAATATGGACTTACTTTACCTCTTTGCGATTCAGTTGGCATGCGTTTGTCACTATGTCGACATACCGTGCATATCTTGCACGCTTTTCTACTTGCTGCATTACGGGACATCTGGCATCTGGACCTTTAACCCCTTATGATAAAGGATGCATTTCATGTGATGCAATATATCTCACTAATAACAAATATTTAGAGGGCAGCGTGTCAAATTACTACACGGGTGTTTTAGTTGACTAAGCGGTTGATATATGTAATTCAGGGAGTTTGTGAGGGCGCCACAATGTCAGCGTAGTGTCATTAGGAAGCAAAAGGTGTGGCATTTGCTATTCCGCGTCCCGGTGGGCTTTATGCTGAGGCGGTCGGCTCGGCAAGGGCGACCATTAATATCTTGGAGGGAATATTCCCATGGTGAGGTGACTGGTTGGAGAAGGTCCTGCTCCAGAGCAGACACCTACAACATGAAAGTTCAAAAAAAGTGCTGAGCGTGAGCACGACTAGTCGCAGCCATCTGCTCCCCTGCTAACTAATGCAAAATATCCACTGTGGACAAATCTCCAGGAGGGATGTGATCTACTGTCCAATTTTTCTTCCAGGAAGCAGCTTCCTCCTTCTAAAATTAATCATATCACACATACAGTATCAGATGTCAGAAAAACTGGGAACACAAAGAGTTATTAGTTTAATAAGATGTAGTGATGGGCTTTAGCTATCACAACAGTTTATTTCTTGTTCTTGATACAGTGATTTTCACATCTATTATACACGCAGGACTTTGTCACTCAACTCTCTTATGTATTTGAATGTGTTGTTAGCTGTGGTGTGGTGATTTAGAGGGAACATTTTATCAGAGCTAGCCAAGCAAGCCTGGTCCACCAGGGAGCCAGGCATTTTATAAGGGTATAAATAATCAATGACACTGCATCTGTAATGGCCTGTAATGCAGTTTGTTAACTCCCCCATTTCACCCCGCCCCCCACCCACAGTGCCGGGTTTGTTGCTCAAACAATAGGAGCGGATTGCCACGGCTAATTGACAAGGCAGGGGGATCTCTCCTTAGCTGTCTGTCTGTCTGTCTCTCTGTGTTACTCCTGCTCACGGGCGGATTATGGAGCCGATGGGCCCCTGGGCACAGACCTGTAAAGGGCCCCACCACGTTTCTCACACAGAGGTTATTGTTGTTAAGCCTTTTCTCGTTGTGCCTCTTTGTTGTCAATACGCAGGAAAATTGTCAGTTTGAACATAAAAAATATCGTCTTTGTTCAGTTTTCAATAAAATATATGTTACAAAGGATCAGTAAATTATCAGTTTTTCAGTTTTATTTATGTTTTTTTGGAATTTTTGGGAATCAGATTTGTAGCTGTATCACCTTTTAAATATTTTGTTAATTTCTTATAATTTTTGTATGTGGTTGTTTAGTAGTTTTGTCTCTTTACAGTTGTTTATTGTATCTCTGCAGTTGCTATGTCTCTTTGTAGTGGTTTTATGTGTCTTTGTAGTCATTTTGCGTGGTTGTGTAGTTGCTATGTATTCGGAGTGTCTTCGTGGTTTCCCTGTGTTTCTTTGCAACCGTTTTGCATCTATTCGTCATTCGTCATTTTGTTTCTCTTGGTAGTTGTTTTGCACCCTCCTTTGTTGCAGTATTCTTTTTTTTGTCTCTTTGTAGTTGTTTTGAGTCCTTTCTTGGTTGGTATGTGTCTGCTTGGATGACATATTGCACTTGAAGGCTAAGGGGCAGAGAGGAGTGAGGGGTTGTTGGGGGTAACTGACACTCTGGCCCCTTGGGCCTTTATACTGGAGGGATTGTTCAGTTTGAGTCCTGGTTGCAGGCTTGCTCTATGTGCAATATGCATGTGTGGACAAATGGAAAATACAGGTAATTAAATCCATATAAAACAATAACTTACACAGTCAAATTGAGTTCATCTGATTCCCTTTCAGGAATTTCAGTCATTTCAGCTGTTGCGTATTATGAGCAATCATCTTAGATTTACTTTTATTGTTTAATTATAAACCAAACCCCAAGGGGCTTAAAAAATATGCCAAAAAGTGAATTATTGTGACCTGAAATACCATAAAACTAGGAGGCATGTAAACCTTTTTTAATGATTGTGCTTAGTGAATGTTTTTAATGAGTTAAAAAGATATTCAGAGACATAACACACTAAGCCATCACTGTTGCACCCACGTCTCATATTTCACATATTTCAAGAGAAGAAGAAAAAAACAAAATACTAAGTATACTCCCCCTCCTCCCCCACTAACGCAGGCATACACCCACAGCTGAACATGATACATATTTTGAGTTTCACCCCTCCCCCTGATCTCACCAGTGAGCCTCTGATTTCCATTATTATTAATATCTGCCTGTTTAATTTTCAGCTCTGTCATAATGTGTCGGCCTAAACTACAAGAGACAATCCCTTATTGATTACTTTCCCAGCAGCCCCGGCGCATGCCCCAGCTGATCACGCCTCTCATGCACAGACATCTCATGCATTTCAGATAATAAGCTGCTGCTCTGGAGTTGAAACAAATTGGATGTGCAGTCAGTCACTGTCCAAGTGAATCATGTTGCAGTCTGTCAGTGGACTAGGCTTGGATTATCATCTTACCCAAGCGAGGCAAAAAAAAAGGGAGAGAAAAAATGCCATGAGCACCTGCCATGGTGGCAGGGTGGTATATGTGAGCGTGATTAACACATTGTTGCAGAGTTGTATAGTGGCTATTGATCAGCCTACATGTTGTTATCTATCATGTACATTCATAATCACAAAGTTATGCACAAACATGAAGGCACATTAACACTTTGTCTTGAATTGTTAAACATACAATATGTAATGTTCTACTACGAGGTGTCTCTTCATCAGAACAATGAAGTCAGTTAGAATTCCTTCAGTGTTCATTGTTCAGGAAGTTTTTATCAGCAGCAGAATTATCTTCAGAGTTCTGCTGATCTAATAAACAAGCAGACCACGTGATTAGAACTGATAGAAAACACTGAATGCAGCAGTTTCGTGTTAAAAATCAGATTTTTTCGAATGCTATACGGCATGTCGGCGCCCAGCTGACACTAATGTTTGCTCAACTTGTTATAATATATATTATTACAAGCTAAATTCAGAAGTGTGTTTTAAAAAGTTGTATTACAACTGGATAAAAAGTCCATTTAAAACAACTTCTGGCTGACAACCGCAGCACCATTGACAGGTGATGGACACGCTGGGGTTGAACATTGTTGGAAACATTTGGGATAATATCAGTACACAACCCAGGAAAATATAGTTGTTTTAAGACATTTGAATGTTGAACAGTTAAATATAACACTTTTGACCAGTATATGACAAAAGAAAAAGAAAGAGTAAATAGGATTTAGATAAAAGAAACATATGTGTGTAGCCTCTGTATAAAGAATATTCTCCCACATCAAATGTCACAGAGACAGACTGTGTTATAAAAATCTATTTTGAGTGATTATAATTTCATAGAATTGCTGTTTTTCTTTATTTTTTGACAAAGCTTGACACTTCAAACAGCCTTCATGGTAGATATATGCTTTAGGGTATTGTAAGAGAAAAGTACTGGCTTTTAGCATTGTGGCTGATGGTATTCAGAAAAGTTCCCATGAGAAAAACGTGACAAGATATGAATGAAACAAGCCATTATCCCTGTTAATCGATGAGGCCTTGTTAGGAGCAAACTTTTTTTTTCATGTGACAATTGAACACAATACTCGAAAATCTTGACAGAAACAGAAGGATCAGCTGTGAAATCTCTTGTTTATGCACCATATTTCCCGACCTGTCAGAAGCGATCTCTATAGCATGACAGCGCTTGTGAACTTACAATAGTAGATGCGAGAACACCATGCTCCCTGCACATGTTACACCGTACACGGACAAGGCGTACACGGTGCCAGAAACTGTTTCCAACAGCAAACAATGCTGCCATTGTATTTACTTTGCTTTTGGATTCTGTAACAGGAAGAAAATAAAGCATCCTGTCACCCTGGACCTGGCTGCGTTTCAAAATTCACTGCACTTTCACGTTAAAAAAAATCAAAAAGGGAAGTTTTTTGGAGTTGCACGGGAAGACATGATTAATAATACATCAGGATTATAGAGCACAGACTGTGCTGCACTGACTTTAATAAGTCCATGGAGGGAAAACAAACCCAGACTATGAAAACAACCACACTCGCTGCCTGAAAAACATCTGCATTTAAACACCAATAAATCTGCATTTCCCCCCTCAGCGTTAAGTATTAGTTAGTGGCTCATGATTGAAGAAATATCCCTAAATGTCTTGTAAATGATTGCTCACATACGTGGTCAGATTCCTCACAAACTATATGAAATAATGGTTTTATTTGTGAAGTACACCTGAGCCGCTGCAGTTTGCTGCGAAAACCCTGAGAAGTAGAATAATTGGCACCCTAGTGTAAGGCTCCCTCTGTTTGGTGCCAGCTGTTTAAAATATGGATGATATTGTTTTCATTGCTGGGCTTTTATTGAGTTCCACTTGGTCCGTGCAGTATAATCCTCTGACTCTGACCTTTTCTGGCATGTGGGAAAAGTAAATAAACAAGGCACTGATGTATTTCCTCCGTTACCAGAGGAGCTGAGCAGCAGCTTTTCAGTTGATCATATTCAGGTGTCTGGATTCAGAAAGCTGTCCGCCGCTGCCTAAGCAAGAGTGGCGAGATGCCTTTTTCCCCACAAAACAGGCAGAGAATAATGGATGATGGGGAGGAAGAGAAAAATTTATTGACAAGTGTGATCGGTGTATAGCATTTGCTCTCTATCGGCATAATTCCCCCTGCTAGCAGAACCAGAGGCTGTTGGCCATGAGATGTTTTAGTTTGAGCATTCTTTAAAAATGTAGCTCCTCGTGGAGGTCACAATAAAACACAGCAAAAAACCGACAAGTTAAAGCGTAATTCAAAAACACTTCTTTGATACTCTGACGTGAATTAAACACACACTTTCGCCAAAAATGAACAAAACAAGACGTTCCCAGCAAAGAGCCAAGTTGTCTGAAAGAGTAAATTTCCCTGCAGCCTCAGATATGACAGCGCCGTCCTGCACGGCGGCTATACAGTACGTGGATATCACACTAATCCAACTCTCATTGCATTATTCCACTCATGACCATCCATTGTTAACTCTTGCATAAATACATAGATAAGGAAATGATTAAATTTAAGTCAAGTCTTTCTCGTTCTACACTGTCTCCTTAAATCATGCATAAATGTGATAATTACCCACACTGGGCCAAAAGGGCCCATCACTGCCACTTTAAATCCAATAAACGCCACGACCTGATCACTATAATTGACCATCTATCAGGGTCATTGAGGAGTCCAATGTTGTTAACCGCCGCTTATAATCCCTCTTGATCATTGCTAATTACAGAAAGTGGGAGAAACCAATATTCCAGATACCCAGAGAGCAGCTGCCAACCATTTCAGAGAGGTTAGGACGGGATCTTTTAATATCACTTTGTTTGAGAAATGACATACCTTGTGATTAAAGCTACACATATTGACACCTTTTAAAGGCGCTGAACACATGTTTTCTTAATCAGTTTCTTAATATAGCTATTGGGGTTCTACTTTACTGAAAACTTTTGCAAAAGTAAAAACAGTTTTGGTTATTTAACATAAGAGATTTCAGATTTAGTTTTTTTTGTTTGAGCTCCTTAGCTGTTTGAAGTGGGCGGGGCTCAGTTAGAAAAAGGTTGAAAAAGGTTGCTTACATATGTACACTAATCAAATCATCAATCATACCACACCCACAGAATACAAGTAATGGGATTATGTATTTGAAATCCAGAATATGACTGTAACTGAATAAAGTTACAGTCATATGGTAGTAAAATGAAAACAGACTTTATAAATAGATTACTTGAAGGAATTACTTTCTCTCTAGATTATGCTCCTTAATTTAAGCATTCGAATAAATATACATTTAGTAATCTGTGGTGGAATACATTTAAAAAGTAGCTTTGAGTCATAATTATTCAATGTGTCTTTTAGGGTCTTTAAAGAGTACACTAAAATCATTTTAAGGTTCATATTTGTAATTTTGTTTTCTACAAGAATATGTTTGCACACTATTTTATTCATACTGTGTGTCTGAATATACCTGTAGTCACCCTCTGTCTGAAATGCTCTGTTAACATACCTGTCTCTTTAAACCCTCCACCCAAAAAGGTGAGTCTACTCTGATTGGTTGGAGTTTCCGGGACTGCAATCTCGGTGTCTCTGCACTGTCATTGCAGCAAGGGAATGACTATAACAGCACTGTTGGGCCACTTTCTACTTATATATAGTAAGTTATGACATCACAATGTTACAGTCCTGACAGTGTGTTTAAAACACACAATTTCTTAATACAGGCTGGTGCATTCCTCTGTATTTTGAGCGTTTTGATGCCTTCACAGCATTTGTATAGCACCTAGACCCGCTTTATGATAAATAATATGTATTGTAATGTATGCAAATCTCACGTACACAATGTGGGACCTTTTTTAGAAGCATTATGTTGTTCAAGCTCACCTGTAAGCACCAGTCTACCTGAAACAGATTGATTGAATTTGCTTTACTTTAGTTTTCTGTGGTAAATGAGAGAATTTAAGCTACAGATGTATTACATTGTACCACAGTTAACTTGGTGTTGTACTTAAACGCTTGTTAAAAAAGAAAGGCTTTTGATTTACTCAGGGGAGAACGGCCGTCTGCTCATGAATTTCATTTAGCTCCGGAACGTTCTGTGAATATGAGGCGCACTTATAGCAGTCAGTTTTTACACAGATGTCACGTATGAAGATGACCTCTAATGACATTTTAAATAAGTCGAAGTATGCACATACTATAAAAGCATATTGCTATCTTTTTAACAGTTCACATTTCAAGAAATTGCATAGCCTCCGCCAGCATTTGCACTCCATGTCTTGCTAGTCCAGTATTCTTACTGTACTGTTCACTGGGGCAACAAGTCATTGAGAAAATGCACAATTTATTGAAATTTTATGGAAAGACCCTTACCCCCTTTCACCACCGCACAATTACGTAAAAGCCATGGAGCCCTTGTGTAACCCTTTTTATAGTAATTCATTTATGACTCTGGTTACAGAGGGGATGCCTCTGCCGCCACAAACACCCTAAAACATGTGTGGATGGCATGAGGATGAAATCCACAACGCACTGAAGGGCACAGCTTTCATCAAGACATTCTTTCTTCCCTTCATAAGCACATCATAAAATATTTCATTCCGCTTTTTACAATCGACTTGTTTCATTACAAAGTTGTACATTTTATTTCCACGAACAGGAATGACAGAACCAAGGCTCATTTGGGTATTTCAAAATGTTCTCCCCCTTGATAGAAAACATGCCGCTCAGATGGCTCGTTCCGTAGAGGGAGAGAGAGCATTAGGAGGAAGGACAAACTCAAAGAAGGCAGAAAACGATGCGACAGACAGAGAAATAAAAGGAAAATGAGACAAAAAGATTGAGTGAGTGGTCGAGAGGCTGCTATAGTCTCTCCTGAGATGAGTATGATGATTGCACCCACATTCCACTGCAGAGCTAAAACCCTTGGAGGCTTTTGGAATGTGAAAACCTACTTCTTCTCTCTTTATAGTACAACACTTAGGCAGCGTACCACTTTTTTTTTTTTTTTTTCCACACTGAACATTGCTCACATCGCTGTTCCCTGAAGCTTGAAAGCACAACATTTCTCAGCCAGCCAACTCCCACTGGGACTAAAGCCCAGAGATGGAAATGCAAAGGATATGTTTTATTGGACAGTTGCAGACAAATAAATCTAAATATGTATTTTGGTCATGTTTGTGTGCCGACTGCATCCTGAGGGAGTTGAAATGATTATATGACATAAATAACAGTGCTGTAGCATGATATTAGGTCACATGTTTACATACATGGACCTAAGGTCAGGGAAGAAAATAATTCAAACATTATTTCTCTTCTTTTGAAGTGAACATTGTTTTGGTAGCGTGCATACATACATACATGGCTCTCCAGTGTGCATAGACTGTTAATGAGAGATGGGACGAGGTAAAATATACATACTTAAGTGGATAAAAGTCATAGCCGTGTTGAAGCCTGCCAGCGAGGCACAAATCAACCTGTCCAACGCGTGTGTGTGTGTGTGTGTGTGTGTGTGGGTCACCCTGAATGAAATGGTTTAGGCTCACTGATCTGCGCGAAGGAAAGTCAATGGGAGGTGTCAATGAGAGGGCAGGCGGGGACTCCTGCAATCACATGTCCTGTGATTGACATGGCCTAACCTGGGGGGCTGTGTGAGATGTCAACATAGTGCAGCCCCCCTTATATGGCCTCTGCTGATGTCGCTGCATAGGAGCACAGTGAATTATGGGTAAAGACTGCAGGTTATGTGACCCAACCTGCACCTCTTTTACTACGTAGTTTTACAGAGTGGTGCAGGAGGTATTCACATCCTTTACTTACATTAAAGGACTAATACTAATACTCTAACAAGTAAAGTCATGCATTAAAAATGTTATTTAAGTAAAAGTATGTAAGAATATTCCGGAGAATGTACTTAAAGTATTAAAAAAAACAAAAAACTCAATGCCAAAATAAAATCTCCTGTGACTACTACACTATCATATATTATATCCTTAGATTGCAATACATGCATTAATGTAAATGCAAGAATTTACTGTTATAGTTTGTTGAGTGGAGCTCATTTGAACTTGAATCTCATGAAACTCAACACCAATTAATCTGCTGATTATTTTGTCCATTAACTGATGTTTTTTTTCCCTAAAAACTCTGAAAATAGTCAGAAATCTTGTCACAATTACCCAAAGCAACACCTTCACATTGTTTTTTTCCCAACCAACAGTTGCCTTTAAACCTAAAAATAAGGAAAAATTATAATTACAACATTTTAGAAAAGAAAACCGGAAAATCTTTACATTTTAGAGTGCAACATTTCCTGAGAGATGTAGTGGAGTAGAAGTAGACAGTGGAAAGAATCAAGCAAAATAAAAGAACCTCAAAATTGTAATTAAGTACAGTTCTTGAGTAACTGTATTTAGTTACATTCCACCTCTGATTTAACAGGGCAATCAAAGGCTTTCATTTAAAGTGTGTGGATTTGATTTTATGTATTGTTTTAGTAAATATTGGGAAATTACAAAAAAATATCATTATGGTTAAAGGGAGTTGAATTTACACTAGCCTGCTTTTAGCTCACTAATCTCTCAGCAGGCTAGCGTCGATGCTTATTAGTATTGGCATACCCGTTCTGATTGATGATCTACTTCCTCCCACTTTTTGGTGAAGTTGATGGAAAATGTCATCTCAATTTCCATTACAAAGCCTCTAATAAATGCTCAAATAGGATCATATTTTTTTATAGAAAAATGCCATAATTATGGTTAATATTATCATTATGCCTTTAAAACATGCCGGGGCAGCTTTGATTAGTGTTTTTATAGCCGTAAAGACACCTTACAGCTATCATAATGAACACATTATTGTACATATATTCAATACTGTAAGCTATCTGCTAAATAATATTGCCTCAGCTTTTATTTTAACTTCAGTTTTTAATGTACCTAATATTCAAATAATATACTAATATTTGGAAAAATGCTTATTTTTTCTGCTTCCAGAGACTCCACTACAATAACAAAGAATAAAAACCCATGCGCTCCAACTTCCCTGTGTCTTTGAAGGTAGAGCAAACTTGGGGGAAATAAAAGTGGCGGCCTATGGCAAACTGCACTTCAGAGAATTCAGCCCCCTTTTTCTTTTCTGCCACATGTGACAAGTGAGCCATGCAGCTTCGCCAAATTATATATCTGTGTGTCTAATTATTTCTTTTCAAGTCCATACAATAAAAGACTGCATGCTTTTTCTCTTGCCTGAGCTAGGACAGCAGGAGGAGTGCCCTCCAAAATATTCCCTCTCATGCCTCTGACATGCACATCTGTCTGCACGTCAGCATAGCAACTTTCTCGACGTCTTCTGGTTTTAATGAAAGAGATCTGGGAAGCTACAAATGCAATCGGTGCCGTGATGACACATTTCAATTCCATTGTGCAAATAGAATCTCTCAGAGTTTCTTTTAATCTTTATTATTCACCGCTTCCGAGTTCAAACTAGTGACGACGTGAGACAATTGCCCTTCAAAACAAAGCACAGACTATTGTGATAAAGGTGTGTTACACAGAAACACATGCAGAGCAGTGGGCATTATTCCAACAGCAGACATATTGAAATTCTTTACATTATATAGTATGGTCCTTTTTGATGTTACACAAGTTAAAATGTGATTTTATTTCATGCTATTGAAGTGGACCATTTCTCCAGTATTTCTTGCAATGAAAGATGGCTGTAAGGAAATGCTTCTGCTGCAGTGCGGTCACAAGGGGGTAGCATTGACACAGTTGTTTAAGCCCTTTAGCAGGCAGCCCAGCAGCAGGACAAACTGCCTTTGATGTAATTGAGGTCTTAGACCTCTTAGAAAAGCATATATTGGTTTGTATGTGGAAATGTTCAAGGAACAATGGATTTCCATAAGTGGATGTAAAATCGTATTTGGAGCATCCCCGGCATGCTAACCGCTCTCTAAACAATAAGAAAAAGGACTCCTTCAGGAATGGGACGTGTAATTCCAAAGCACTTACAGGCTGGAAATGTAATGGAATGTAGCATTAGGATTAAATGTGTGACTAAAAGACACAGACTTGACTAGTTTTGGGGCTCTTTCGTGGGTGATTCATTCAAATACATTTGTAGATATTCTCAGCTCTGTACAGCAGCACTATACATCCTAATAGAAGTCAGCAAGCAGCATAAAAGCACCTCCTTTTGTCTCTCTTTCAGTGGAAAGATTAAAAGTACATATTTTTACCATTGTTTACAATTACAAATATCATTTGTTTTTCTCAGCCTGGGAAAAAAAACTCAGTTGAATTATGTCCTCCAACCTGTATAGATTAAGCTGTTAATTATCAATCATTATCAATCCACGACCACACAAGTAGTCCCCTAACTAACATTTTTTGTCTATCCGTCTTGTCATCCAAAGTAATACTTAAGAGTACGCTTCTGGCAGGGACTCATAAATAAAGGTTACCTATTTACATATTCAGTTTATCATGAATATTGCATACTCTGTACATAAAAATTCAAATGCAGTGTTTATGAAATATGATCATGCAGCAAATGTGAGAAGACATAGAGCACAGCCCATTCATACACAGAGGGATTCAGAGCAGCCCTCTGTGATTAATAAAGAATGAAATAGACATTAGACGTACAGAAATTAACTCCTGCCCAAAGATTTTTCTTTTTTGCTTTTCCCTCAGCTTATATATTATTATTAAATATTTTTAACCGCTCACACCAAATTTGATATTTGCCAGTCTTTACATTAATGTTAAAGATGGATTCATGTGCCATTACATCAGAAACACATTCAAACCCTTACCTGTCTGTAACTCACCCCTGTGATAATTCAGTCAAAAAATAATGACAGCTATAAAACAGCTAACTTGTATCTTCGTTGTCTTTAAGTCAACAAATTTATATTATTTTGGCATCTGAATTTGGCTTTCAGTTTCAGGGATGTTTGGAAAAGTGCACCATCTGAAAAGCTTTACATACACTGATGCTCCCTTGTATAAGCCGTGTATAATAAGTTAAAATGTGTGATAAAATTCTTACATTTTTAACAGCTAAAAGACCACTCTATGCATTCACCCACACACAGACACTCACACTATGTGCATGTAAGAAAAGCTGTTTGGTTTCTACTTAAAACGGCCGAGGGGGAATAATGGCATAAAGAAGCAAACACTGTGCAGCAAGTGTCTCATCTCCTCTCATGAACTAGTTAACCTGAAAGAATACCATCTACAAATGTGTTTCAGCAAAAGCAAATTACCTGGGTTTTGTGGAGGGGAACTAATCTCTCCAAGCATGACACTGGACAGGAAAGGCCTCTTACTGTTATTATGATGTGTCGGCTTGTGTTAGATGGAGGGCCTTGATGGCCGCATCAGGAAGGAGCATTGAAGCCCCTCTACCATGACAGCCCTCTGATGGATGTACAGGTGGTGGAGGGGCAGGGGGAAGATGGAGGTTAGAAAGCTGGAGATGAGGAGAAGAAGGAGGGTGATATGAGGTGCTGTGGGGGGTTATATACTATAGTAAATACCTACAGATGCAGCACATTAGCAGTAGGTGCAGAACCCGAGATAACATTAGCATGCGCGATAAAGCTTTCAATTGGACAGGCCATCTCCGAAACAAAATAAAGGCCCTGTGTGGTGAATTTTCAAAGCCCATTCCTTGTGACCTGTGATGATTTGTTCTCTATATGAAACAGACTGATGATAAAAGCCCATTTGAAAGTAATTTAGGAAATCTAAATATCTGTACATCAAAGTTTGACACGTTATGCAATGTCATATATATTTGTGACATCATAGGAGACAAAAAGGGTTTTGTACAACTGTTAGCTGAGATTGTTTTGGGGAAGGGAGTGGATTCTTTTGGTATTATCTTTGTTTTTCAGGCTGCCCCCCAACCCCAAAAAAAGGACACCATAAGTCATTAGTGACCTCTAGTGGTCATAATAATTATGACTCGAGCAAAGGAGGAAAACAGGCGACCTTGTATAAGGAACGACAAAGTCTGTGTAGATAGGAGGCCGGTGTTGATTTGTGGGTCAAACAATTAAGTCTCTCTTTATGAACGGTTCATATGATTTCAAAGCAAAGTGGAATTTGTAGGTCTCCCATGAAAGTTTGTACTGTGACGAGGCAAAGTACCAAGGAGGGCAGGACGGATGATAGATGAGTCAAACCTTGGTCATTCAACTGGCAGACCTGGTGTCTGTCCTTTTGTTGGAAGTTATATCCATAAGTAGTGTTTTTTGAGCCCAACCTTGTTCTTTTTACCTAACCACAGAAAAGCATGTGAGCATTAAACAAACACAGGGCATTGCCACAGGAGAATGCAGTTCTTGTCTCCTGTGAAACCAAAAGTCAGTGTCCGGGCTACAGACGCTTGCTGCATTTGTGGGCAACTCTAGCAAAACAACATAAGTCCAGGTGCCAGTTTATAAAGAAACATTAACATTATTTATCTGATAAAATGAAGAAACATTAAAAGGCCCATAATCCAGTCACAGCAGCCCCGTGCAGGTCAGGTGTCCATAGGGGAGTTTCCAGGATTTAGGGACACTCAGTGCTTAGCCTGAACCTCTACTGTGGGGTTGGGGGGCTTATTATTGTTTTTATAAAAAAGCTCTATCTTTATGCCTTTTTTTGCCTTGGTGAGCCATCCGGCACCTTATAAGTTAAATATCACTGACCTATGTGGGCACATCATTTGGAGGAACTGTTGATATTCTATGGAAATCATGTGTTGTGACGGTTTGTCAATCAGTTCTTCCCACAACAAATAACCGAATTTCAAGCGTTTTAGCTGTTAACATATGGTTCATCACTCATAGTTATTTGGTAGCAGCTGGTGCATCACTGTCTTGTGACAACGTAATGTCTTTCCATGAGGTAAAACAAATACTTTTTTTGACAAATACTTTTTTTAGCTAATCCATTGGGGTTTTAAAAGGCAGAAATACAAACACATTCTCAACCCATAAAGTAACATTTAACACTTAATGCTTTAATTTTCAAATTCACTATCACCAAATTTGAAAATCAATGGCTTTCTTCCAGCAGGAATTACAAGAGTTGTGGCTTTTCATCCCACAGCAGCTTCGCAATATGTAACCTGGTTACTACCAAGTCTCATTAGTGTACTTGTGTTTTTCTCCCACATTAGTAGCTTTGTAATAATCTGCTGGTGTGGTAGAAGCAGTGTAGACAGGCACTTGTTGGTGTATTTTCCCCCTTCATCTGAGAATGCTCTCACAGCTGGGGGTGTCTTGCACACAGTATCCATACTAAAATATTAATAGCTGGTTTTCCTCCACGTCAGCAGGTTGTAATTTGATTTCTGGTTTAAGAAATGCAGTTTTGGGCGGCGGATCTCCCAGTGAACGCCGGTCCCTTAGGTTGCTTCTCATCTTGCTCCTTTGGGCGTTCCCGGGAGACGACGGTTTGGGGAAAGCGTTATGGAGAGAGATGGTGCTCCTCCTTGGCCTGGTAAAGATTGGGGGTGCCGACGCACAGCGGGACAGGTGTTCTGAGCTGCACACAGGGGAGCCTCACTAGGCTGCGGTGCCTGGCCTACATCCATCTCTGTACCTGGGGAGATAAATGGAAAAACGTGACCCAAACAGTCCAACATCACAGCCATGGCAGGAACGTGTTCTAACAATGGGGAGCGGGGAGGGTTCCCCATATCATTACTAAAAATGAGGCACACTGCAATTAATTCTAACAGTAAATGAATGTCTACTGCTTGCAGCATACCTCTGTGTTGCGTTAGAAATAGATTAATAGTGCAGAATAGGGAAAATAATCTTATCGGGTACCAAGCTGCTGATATAAAATGGGCTTCAATGCTTGGCTCATTTCTTGATCAACATTTTTTGTCATCTTGCAAACCCTACTTTTTCCAGCCTTTATTGTATAAAATGGTGTGATCTTTCCAATGCCCTTTGTCTTGGAAGAAAAATTAATTCTCATTTGCATTACCACGTCTAAATGTCAGCCACCGATATTTTGTTAGACATTAGTAAAGCTGGCAGCGAGAGGCGCTGGATAATTGCACTCAGCCTAGCAGAGGGATTTACATAATTTCAGATAGCAATTAAAGAATCCTTGGGAATTTTCATCCTGGCCTCTCTCTCCAGCTCACTTCTACAGCAGTACAAAAGAAGCATTCGTTTACATTAAGCTCCATGCTCCTTGCTGTTCATTTGCATGAAATTAAAGGTTTTCATGATCTTGAACAGCGGGGTAACATTTAAAATGCTGTTTTAAAGCCCTCACCTTGGAATAATGAAACACTTCTATTTTTTTTAAAAGGCAGTGGGAGTTCATTGACTGCCTGTCCACAGCAAAACTTTCTCATTTTCCATTCACTCATACAATATTGTATGATAATGCTTTCAATTAATTAGAAATACACCTCCCTCCCTTCTTTCCAAGGTCTCCTTTCTCACTAATCTGACCAGTGGCGGGGGAAGTATTCACGTACCAACAGCGCTCTGTCAGAAGTATTCAAAGGAAAAAAGGAAAATGTCACCTGTGACTACTATGGACTCATTGTACTATTATAAATTATATCATTACATCATTATTATCCATGCATTAATGTAATAGAAGGAGTGCACTGTTGGTAGTTGGTTGTGATAGAGCTAATTTTATAGCTGTTTTGTATAAAGTGAACAACGTCGTCATAATTACCCAAAGCCCAAAGTAAGAACTTCACAATGTTTGTTTTGTCCAAACCAACAGTACAAACATCAAAATTACATTAGAATTATTAGATTGATTAAAGGAAAGCAGCAGATCTTCACATATGAGAGGTTTAAACCACGAAATGTTAAAAATGATCAAAAATAGTTTTCAGTCAATCAGCTAATTGATTAATTGACTAATACAGCGTGTACTTCCATAAACGGTTAATTTACAAGAAAACAATTTGTTTTTGTAAACTCTTATGTTTTGTTTTCAAAACTATTATTCTCGCAATTTACCTGCAAGCCCTATTCCACAAAAGAATGAATCAAAATCAGAATTAAAAAGTGTATATCTACATTTACAAAAAAAATATCAGTTTGAACATAAAAAATATTGTCCTTCTACAGTTTTCAATTAAATTTATGTTAAAAAGCATGAGCAAATTATCACATCATTATGGAATCGGGGTCAGATAAATTAGTGTTAGAAAAAATCTTAAAATCGTAAAGTAAAAAAATATCTCAAATTTGCTCTTAAGTACTTGAGTAAATCACTGGATCAGACCATCACTCCACCTCACCTCTCACTCAGCCTTTTATTATTATTATTATCATTATTATTGTGAAATATGAGATGCAGACAGCTGCATTGCCTTAAAACGCAACAATCAAAAAATGAGCTTTTATATGTAACAACAACTGAACGCACACTATAATCTACTTCCTGCCTTTTTGCCAGGATAAACCAATGTGGTGACTTTTTTCCCGAGCTGTGAAGATAAACCTCTCATGTACAGTATCTTTAATTAGGTCCCTGTGGGTCCCAGTGTTATCTGCCATGCTGATTAGAATGAACATTAACTTGCTTTAGCCCTGAATCTGATAATATGCATCGGTGTGTGGTGACAAGAGTGCAAAATCCAATTGGAATCTTTTACAGACTACATATTCTACTGTTTCTCTACATATAATATTTCTTTGAGCTACTAGACATATTATTTTCATGCTAGCAGCAAAGCCACGTTGCTTTAAATCCTTCATGGCTTCTTGGTGTGGCCTGGATGACACATTTGATATGGGTATGGATCATCAGGATTAGTTAAACCAAAGCCTTCTCTTGGGAGGTCTGTGGCTCAGTGCATAATATTAACAACAGTGTGAATTTGCCAGCCCTCACTTTTGTGTTTTTATCAGCACTATCCAATAACAGAACTATAATATTAAAAAAAAAAGAAGTCATGATGAATAGTAGGGCTTTGTTAAGACAATAAAGCGTTGTCACAAAGCTCAGAAATAAATACAAAGCCTCATCTGAACAATACCCTTCACACTTCTTCCTTGATTCCCCTTCCATCCTTAAAGGCATCACAGAACATTTTCACACTAGTCGTCCCACCGCTGTGAAATAAATTGTGACAGTAACTCAATATGAAGTGAAATAGCTGAGAAAGCCTTGAGTTCACTTGCGCTGACAGTGCTGTTTAATTCCATCTTGTGCCAGCCTGACATTTCTGCTGCCACTAAATATTAAACATGTGTACCCGTTTCATTTGCATCTGGTAATGAGGTGGGAGACAGCGCCCAACTGGTCAAGCCTCTCTCGCGCGGTAGTACGTCTGTGCTACCTCCAATGCAGTCACATGGACAAGGGTAAACCAACAGAAATATTTAGAGTGGAAAGGGGGCTGAGACAGAATGGAATAGGAAAAAAGAGAGGGGGGAGGGGAGGGGAAGTGAAGGATAGAGCACCCTTGTGTGTGTCTCCAGAATTCAGAAACCAGTCTGAAATGACCCCAGCTCTCAAGCAGTGTCTGCTTTGGCTGACATTTCTCCCTGAATCTTTTAAGATGCATCCCTTGCTGCAAAATGCATTAGTGGAGAGAGGAGAAACAGAGGCACAAGAGGAGAGGGTTAAATGTGATTGCTCTAAATGTCATCACATCTTCATAATGCAATATATATTCATGATCTGGCAGTCCAGGAGGGCAGACATCACAGTTGTGTTCTGTAATTCAAATGTTTTATCCCAATTTTGATTCACCATACAATTCTGGGCAGACATTTCCAACCAGGTTGTGCATCTGTTTTTTGTTTTGGTTTTTAGGCGTTATATATTTGGATGGACAGGTGGCTTCTGAGGTGAATGCTGTGTGATGTGGGTGGTTTTGAAAAGGCACTGGAATGCTCTCAGATTAGGCAGCTGGGTTCCCCCATTAGCTGTGGAGGAAGTGTTCCAATTCTTTACCATAATCAATATTTTTATATTAATAATGGCACTGTGGTTTCAAAACTTGTCAAATGGGCATTATATGGGTCAGTAATGTTTAATTCAACAAGTAATGCAATATGGAGTTTAATGTCCATTGACTTAAAGTGCCCAGTGACAGCAGAAATTGATGCTAGCGCCAAAATCATTGTGCTTACATTTTCCTGCCAAAATGGCTGCATAAACAAAAGCAGTCACACGCCTGAGGGGGCTCTATAACGTCATTTTCATGAGAAAAGTTGGTAGTTGGTACAATAGTTGGTGAAGAACAAAAACGAGCTGAAAGAGTGGAACTGTTGGACTTCAAAATGCCAGAAACAGGAATGCTAGTCCTGCGCTGTAACTGCTAGAAGAAAATGTTTGCTAACAAGTTAGATTATTACCTTCGCAACTGATAATATGTCAGTGCTGTGTTCGCAGGGTGTTACGCTGCCAAGAACCAACAGCCACAACCTTAATTACGCAGAACTTTTACCCTTAATAAAATGACATGCAAGTCTATGGGTACTGACTAGCTTTTAGAGATAGCGTAGTATCACATGTGGCAGAATGGCGTGTGACATTGTTATAAAATAGTAAATAGTATATCATACTGTTTAGATTATTATCACTGATGCATTAACCTGAATTAACATAATCTGAACCTTAATATACTATTTTAATCAGTAAAACCCATATTGTATAAACTAGCAGTATGTTTTGTTTGTAAAATCCTCAAATGCAAAGACATTTATAACGACATCATAAAACAGAGATAGTCCATATAACATACTCAAATTATACTTAAGTACTACATGAGTAAATGTAGTTAGTTATGCTTTTATTGATTTTCCATGAACAAAGGTTTCTTAATAAAGGATTATTTCTATACCTTCTATGTGACATTGATTGTGCATTGTACTCCTCAGTGTTTAGAATAGAAAAGCCAGGTCTTCTGATGTTCCTGAAATGAAAGCACAATATTCCCTTTCCTCTGTCAGACTCCTATGACAGTGTACAATCATAACCACTTTGAAAAGAAATCAACACCAGTGTGAGGAAACTTTATACATTCATTTTACTTGTATGACTTGTTAGGCACAGATTTTTTATTTATTTATTTTGCAGCCAGCGGTGCGGAAAGGAGATGTACTTCTGTCACGGCCCTGTTCCGGCATACCGCTCTGCAACAGTTAAAGTTTCCAGACACCCTGCCTCTCTATGAGGGCTTGTATTGCTTTCATAATATGTATCAGATATGTCAGAAGAAATCAAACCTTGATCAAAACCAAAGCTGACTGTCGAGGAGAAACAGGGAAACATCAAAGAGCTTACAGTAGAAAGGCAGGTTGAAGTTGGGTGTGTGCTGGTGCTGCTGGTGGAGGGGGGGTTCCCACTTCTTGTTAATTCTCTTCATAAGAGCCGTTAAGCACATTCAGCAGTCATCCAGAATTGTGTCCACTCCCGGGCCTCCGGTGGGACTGCGTGTCCTGAGGTTTACTGTTGCTAGCTTGTCATGTCCACGTCAACAGCACTTATCGCCTTCTGTCTGAGCGCTGAGACATTTCCCAGGCATTTAGCTGCCTGTTTGTCTTCTCTTGATTTCCCCTCCAAATCTGTCACATATAGTCTTCACCTGACACCTCACAGAGTGTTCCTCTCTCAAACACTGTCAAAACAGGGAGATCCAACAGGAAGAGATAGCAGCGGGGAGCCACAGATTGCCAAATGTTATACACTGATCAGGCACTGCAAATAATGACCTGTGTAGGCAAAAAAAACGGTCTGGGATCATTTACTTCATCAACTCACTGACTGCTATCCAAATAAGAAAAAATGAACAGTTTGTGTTCACAGCTTCGCAGTTCATTTGGACTCAGAGTTATCAAGTGCTGCTTTATGCTGCTCCCACATTGTGGTGTACATCAATAACACAGAGTCCAGAGTTTTCACATCACCGAGACTTTTCTCTGTCCTTTTATTTCTTGGAGTAAAGGCACTGGCAGGAAAACAATGCACTTCACAGTGAAGGCCTGGCGTCGAATCAAACGCTCCTCTTTGGTGCATTTTTCTTTCCCCTTGCCTTTCTTCCCTGGCGAAAACCCTTCTATTATTTCAATAAGCTCTTGGTTTTAATACATTATTGATCTTAAGGTTGAACTACGGGCCACTGCATTACCAGGATTCCAAAGCCCATCATGGCATGACACTCATGTACTTGTGAAAAATTATACCAATTATGAAATCAACCAACAACTACCTCAAAAACCAATCAATTGTCACATTGGAAAGCATTTTGTCCCACAATGCTATTGGCTTTGTGGTTACACAGAAGGAGTGGGCGTTGGATGTTTAATGACTTCCAAATACTGATTCCTCTCTTCTTCTCCTTTTTTTTCAAACACTTATTACTATTCACTCTGAGATGGTTTTTGCTCTAGAGCAAGCCTTCGATTATATTTGATGCTCTATGTTGAGCGACCGTGTGCCAATAAGACAATAGCATTTGCCATTGATTTGCCTTAATGAGCACTGAAGGCTCAACACCAGCACATGCACTTAAAAGCCTGCATTAAGGCTATGAATTATGATAAGTATACTATATACCAGTGCATTAGGAAAGGATATATTCATTCTAATTCTGCAAATGCTACAAAGCAAGCTGAGAAGAGAAAGCCATTTCTAGCACCGCTAAAGTGGGTGGGGGGGTGCAAGGGGGCTGAGTGCTTGCGGGGTCAAGTGCGAGCCGTGTCTTTGACAGTGGCTGCCTGCCTGTGTTTCCATATCACAACGTTCAATCATGCAGTGCCCTAATGCAGAAACCTTTAACTCAATGCTCATAAATGCAGGGAAGCAAAGCTTACTGTCTGCTCCAGCAACGGCAACCTCTGTGGGAAGCGTTTGTTGTGGTCAGCGGGTGTTTGTCATTGTTTTGTTTTTGTGCTTAATGCACGAAGATTTCTTCATGCTGATAACAGGTGCAAATCCCAGCCAATGATATCCACAGAGCACTTCACGGGGTATGAAAAAGTACAATTAAGGTCACCTTTATTGTTTCCAATCTGGATCGCCGGTGTGACATCTAAATGACATTTTAATGAAAATTTTAGACAGGTTATTTTGAATAGTTTCCTAAAAGATGCAGAAGGTTGAGCAGTGGTGAATTGCAAGTGTCTTTGGGGGGAACGGGGTGGCTTGACGGGCGTACGGAATCTGAGCCAAATAAATGAAGTGGAGATGGTAATACAGTGTGTTATAGCGGAGAGTGACAAGCCCGTTCCTCCCATGAAGCAGCTGAGCTGGCATTAAACAGACAAGACATCCCGTTCAGTCAGTTATCAGCCCAGGAATAATGAAGGAACAGGCCGGCAGACCAGGACGAGTCACCCTAGTCAGCCAAGTGGAGAATTTAATTTCGTGCAGGTTTCTCTGCAGCCAAGCATTTCCCCCATCGGAGGTCCACTGGTGCTCGGGTGAGCGTGGACAACTCAGTGCACCCGACTCCGAGTCTCTCCGGCACTGACAGAGATGTGTGGTGATGGATTTTAGAGTGGCTGGGGGAAGAGGGTGGACTCAAGTTTGGGTAGGGCTGTTAAAGAGGGGGAGAGAGCGATGACAAGCTAACTTCACAGAAAAGTAAAAAAGCGATCAGTCGTGTTCCTCATTTTCCAGAGTATGGGTGCATTATTAAATCAAAGACAGTGAAATGAGAAATGGGTCCTGTCTGACCTGAAGATATGTAGGAAGGAAATAATATTGTCTGGGGTTAATGTTACCCGTGCTCCACCAACCGCCACTCCACCTAACATGGCCACTTGGCCACTAGATTTAAACATCACGTCTGATTTCTAGCTGTACGTCTGAAAAACCGTAATAATATTTTTGACATGTGTCCTAGTTTACAATTCTTTTTTTTTAGTTTAATTTTAGTTAGCTTTCAGAGTGTGTTTGCTAGTCTTAGTTTAGGTACAGGTTAGGTACAAGTTTTAGTCTTACAGACGTTTTAGATTGGCTTTGTTCATGGTTGGATAACTGTGTAGGACATAATATCTAATGTTGAATGTTTCGGCTAATTGAGTGTCTGATATTCAACAACTGCAGCATAACGCCCTACTGGATTGGAAGCTAAAAAAGATAAATCCGAAATAAATTCACACAAATGCTTCTTTTATTATTATATTTTCTTTTTAAATCAGGCAATATAGTTTTGTTTCGATTTCAAATATTCAAATTCAAATTTTAAACTACTTATTTTCATTTAAGTTTCACCTTTAATTTACTAGGCTATAATAACCCTGATCTCTAGCAACATATTAATTATTCATTTTTAATATGCAAGTCTTATGGAATAGATTTATTTCCCAGCACATATAGATACAAATATATAGTATGTCATTTTTCTGCCACAAGGGGTCCCTCAATCTAATACAATAACAAAAGAGGGACTTTAATGACGCCAGGAAGTAGCGTGGGAGTTGTTGTCTTCATTGTTGGATAAACTGGATCAATTAATGTGGTCTCTAGTGGATTACTGCTTGCAAAATGGCGGCAATTAATAAAAAAAAGTCACCTATGTTGACTAAGATAGAGTTCTTTTTTTTTAACATTGTTGTAAACATACACAAGTCAACATTTGAGTGCAGAAAAATTACATATTATACCTTTAAATTCAATTTAGGTGAATACAATGAATATGTTTTGTGTTGTCTTTGTAGGTTTTTCTCTCTCGACCTCCTATTCCCCCCGAAGTCTTAATCTTGCACTGGCTTTTGTGTGATGTAGAATGTGTAGATTGTAAAGCGTATCAGCTGAACGGGGAAAAAATGTGACAACTGCCGCCCCTAGCCTCTGCCCAACACCTTCAGATCCCCGCGCCCCGCAGCCACAGCACTGTATGTCCCATCTATGTGGATTCTTGTGGATGTGTTAGGTCTTGCGGGCACATGGATTGGTAATCTCCCAACACATCTGGCAATTTACAATTTGTACCAGAGTAGTGACATTTTATTTGAGGCTACACATGCAAGCATGAAGTCAGTGGTGAAAGTGCTGTTAGTGTTTATCTGAGCGGTGCTGTTTGCTAAGCAGATCAGTGGAATGTGGAGCCCATTCATTCCCCTCACAGACCTGTGTTTCTAACCAACCTTTGTTTGAGTCTGGCAACACTTGGTGCTTGTCTGGTGTGAACACTTTGATGTAATATTAAAAAAAGTGAAATATGACCTCTTTGGCTGTGTGAAAATAACAGTTTGCCAATTTAGATTGTACATGCTGTCTCCTGGCAATACCTGCTTTAAATGCATTGTAATCCATGAGACAGCCATTGTGTGTTTATGAATCACTATTCAGTGAATGTCTTTTAACAGAGATGTGGGCCAAATAAACAGCCAGTCTGGTCCAAGTCTGTAAGCCGGTGGCATAACACAAAAATCTAGGCCCCCTTAGTAAACACATGGATCTGCGTGGTAGTATTAGTGTAAGTAGTACATATTTTTGGGTCTTTATTATACCTGAGGCATACAACAAACTTGGAAAGCCATCTTCTCTGGCCTCTACACTGAGAACGGATTACTGTATCACCGAATTTCATAATAAAAGACAAATAAATGAGACTTCAGGGGAAGCATATTGCATGAAAGCCCAATCTGTTGCAGCACAGGAGTGACAACAAACCAAATATATACAAAAAAAGCCCAGTATTAAAATGTATACACAGGATTAGAACCTACTATCACTCTGAAGTGAAGACTGCTCTTAAAACAAAGAGTCATGTTAAATAAGCACTCAGTCTGAGCTTTAAATGTGTCTGATGCTGCTGAAGGTTTATTTGCACCAATAATATTTGGATATACAGTAATAAAACACTTACGAATCATATTTACTGAGATGCTCTAATATTGTTTTAGAGACCAGAAACAGTATATTTATTCAGTAGTAGTTTACTTTTAATAGTACAAAAATACTATCATCAAAATAAGGAAATTGTAGTTTTATCCATGTTGGAGCTTTAGGTTCTTGATATACTCCTGACCAAAGGTAGGGCTATTTGGAATAACTGCATACGGTGTAAATGTTTTTTATTGCTGGGTTCTGTTATCATGATGAGACTTTCTGTATGTATTTGTAACCTCAGAATTAAGCAGTTGAATCTAATGATTTTGTGCTATAGACAGCTACCAGCTCAGTAATGAACATATTTAATGTTGTTTAATCCATTAAAATAAGAAAATTGTAGTTAGATCCATGTTGCTGGCGTGTTTCCTGGTTAGGAGCAGAACAAATGATGAATAAATTGCATTCGTTCATCATTTGTTCACAGTTGACGTTCTTGTGCATGTCTACCAGCTGAAAATCTAAGTCACATGACTAAGGACCGGTCTCACCTGGCCAGCAGCTCTCACACCTCCCAAATCGTTGCAGGCGTTATTCTGTTGCATATTGGGAATCTACATGGTTCCTTTCTCGCCTGACAAAAATATCCAAAACATAACAACTCTTTTTAAACATAAAAACATCTTTTTGGCCACTATGAATGACAAAGTTGGCGATGCTGAGCAAAAATAATTACACTTCCAATCTAAAACAGAATTAAGATTATAAAAAGATGCAATGTGGGATCATCCTAGTTTAGGCAAAGAAAAGGATCAGTCTTTCATATTTTTAGGGAATGTGAATTGAAAATAATTTCATAAAAGGACACGTTGCAGTACCTACATAGCTATGTATTTGAATTTAACAGAAACCAGAGAAAAGCCATGATATGTAGCATTAAATGGTGGGTTTGGGCATGTTTTTCTTTGTTTTTTTTTTTACCAAGTGTGTCCTCCCACATTGGCTGCCAGGTGCAGAGACTTCTCACAGTAAATGAATCTCTCCTCGCTACCACTTTTAAAAGCAGAATTTGAGACAATAGCTGCACACAACAGTACTGTTAATGACCTTTATTCTGATAAAGACGAGCTTGATATGTGTTGAATTGTTCTTCTGACAGTCTCTTCTCAAGCCAAGTACTGGACACAAATGTTGCCATTCACCCCTCTCCAATTTATCGTTCACAGTGGCTGTTAGGGTGTTTTATTCCACAATGTGTGACTCGAGTGTCTTCAGTACAGACCCGTTTTTTCTTCCTCTTTCCGTTGGTTAGATCATTTGGGTATTGGCAGCTGTAAATTCCCAAGAACCCAGCCCAGCCATTTCCACACAAGATGATATCAGCTTGTAGTTTACTCTCTAATTAAAGCATTATATTCCCAACAATGTGACATCCGGATCACATTTATGACTTTTAATAGGGTACATATTATAAATAATTTAAAAAGAAAGCTGTCCCCAAGCATGCCGCATGAAACATCCCCTCTCATTGTGAAGAAATGGTTAAACATGCTATACAGTGAGGATTTGGCCCAAATGTGCTCCAGAAAATTATGTAGCCCTCATCTAACATATCTTACCTTATGTGTAATTTCTTTACTTAGGAGGAGATGTTCTGGGGACCTTGCTTAATGTTACCTTAAAGTGATGAAAGCTCGAAATCTTCCTTAAACATCAAGTGCTGCTGTTCAAATTAAACTTAAAGATTTTATGGTCACATATTTAGGACGTAAACAGAATTTCCCCATATGGTTCCCTGTTGACCATATGATAATGTTTTGTTGGGGGATTATTCACAAAGTACGGGATGTTCAATTTTGGTTATTCTGTGGTCACATTGTATCAATAAGACTTTTGAAGAAACGTTTCCCTATGGGTCTCTATTAGAATGTTCCCTTTATGACATTGTAAGTTGAAATTGAGACCGAAATATTCACTGATGAAGGCACAATTACTGTCAAATCCTCACATTTCACATGCTGGAACTAGATTTTCTTATTTATTTGTCAGAAACAAATCCAATGATCTACATGTGTCTGTATGTATGTAAGGTTTCTGGACATGAGTCCTAAAGTTTTAAGCAGTCATAATAATAAAGAGGAGCTGAGCGCTCTAGCTTCCTATAGAGCCATAGTGCGGCAGTGTAGGAGTCTTTCTTCCCCATGTTTGATCATGTGGGCTTTCCATCTTTGTGATGTCAGAGAAAATATCATCTCAGACAACAGCAGAATCTTTCACAAATGATCCCATAATCTGGGATCGTGCCTGGCTTTAGAACAGACTATGGCTAACACTATCACCTTTTTCATACATTCAATATTTCATCACAGTGCGTAGATAAGAGGAGCGTTCTGGCAAATATTGATCCTATCAGGGGAAAATATCACAGGATTAAGGAAGTTACTCAGATTTGTTCTATTAGTAGTTATTGGACTTCTTTTTTTATATGTGTAAAAAGGATAAGACGAGATAATGCTTGTAAGGGCCTTCTGTGCTGTGAATCTGCTCAGTGGTGTTGCTGCCAGCCTCGAGTCACAGCCAAGCTTTTGTGGACAAACTGTGTTCAGAAATGATTGTGTAAAGAATGTGAATATATATACAATACAAACCTTTACATACATGTCTTTTTGTCTGGTGTTCTGTTGCAAATGAAAGGCTGACTTCACACCAACAGTGACCACTCATTTGGAAGCAAACCAAATGCCTGTGGCTGTAAAGACCTGCCCAGGGTTCAGGTTCTTAAAGCGGAAATAATTGCAGAGGTGCACGCTCCATTAAAAGCAACTATTTAATACAATAATCATTCAATTAAAAATCCCTTGTAGCAGCTGCCATAGTCGATTTGGATCAAAGGAACATTTTATTTGTGGTATGAGGCAAACTGTTTAACCGAGGGCCACAATCTGGTCTTTGTGCAGAGAGAAATGAAATGTACCTGCACTCTGCAGCATTTAAAAATAAGCTCATAATGAGGCTTTGCTTTGATTCTTAGTTGAAGGCGTAATTGTATTTTTTTCACATGAACTATAGCACTCCAAGTGAGTTCCATCACTGCTCTGCTGCACTTATGTCAATATCTCAATGCTACCAAGGTTTTTAAAACACGTTGCATTTTCTTTTGGTTCAGTCCACATGTGAGAACATAACAGGCTACTGCTGGATGTGGCTACGGCTGATTACAACATTTGTCTTACATAAATAAAATAGAAAAGCACTCGGAGAGCGCAGACCTCTGCCGAGGCAATGAATAGAAGGATTATATTAGAAGAGTGTATCTTGGGAGCACACTAGCATTGAAACATTTCATCCACTAGATGGCAGCAGTTAGTGAAGGCAATATGGTCACTGAGGCAATAACATAAAGTCGCAATAGAATTTCACATGTTCCTTGTCACAGTACACACATTGTTATCCAAATCCGTGCAGCACTTTTTGTGTTATTTTGTACACAAACAAACAAACAAACAGACACATGCCGAAGAAAACATAACCTCCTTGGCAGAGGTAGGAAAACAATACACACTTTAAATGTAATTTCAACATAAACTGTTAGCTTTCAAACAAATGTGTTGACAAACAGCTCTAAACAGCAGTCTAGTCGCTATCAAAAAATGTGGATACTGTACATCTCTGCAAACAACAGAGACATCGATTTGCAACAAGGAAATCTTTTTTGCATTGTATGCATCCACATCTTTTTGTACTGTGATGAAGCCACGCTATATTAAGCCTGGAGGTGGATGGGACCAACCAACCCAGGACTTTAAATAGGATGATAGGTGATCACAAATTAGGGTTAGTGTGTTAGATGGTTAGGTGTTATGCCCCAGTCTAGGGGGCCTAGGACATAACATGACCAAGCCCCATCTCCCAAGTATTCACAAACAGCTATTGGCTCAAAGGTCAAGGAAAATAATTATAACAAAAATATTTAAAGTTAATATAAGTCAATTATTAGGCTTCAGGGTGGACAAAGGCCAAAATAACAAACAAACAATAGGACGAGGGGAATGATGGCTGCCTGCTGCCTCCAGCAGCCGCCATCTTGGCTGCTTTTATAGCAGGTGGCTCCGGCTGCAGCCAATCACAGCCAGGGCATGAAACCTCTCCACCAATCGAGCAGAGGCTATGGCACACCCCCAATCTGCATACACAAAAGCTAACCAAACACGCAGGGCACACATACACAGAAGTTTTACACAACTAATGACCACAGTCATAACATTAGGGCCAGGGCCGGCTCGTACATATCTGCCGCTCTAGGCGAAAAACAATTATGCCGCCCCTAAGCCTACATTTGCAACTACTGGTCCATACCAGCAACAACACACAAACTGCAATGGCGGGATTTATGTGAGTGAGGCGGCCACAGGTCTCGCATGATTGACACATGTCTCAGCAAATCATACAGAACGCGTAGTGCAGTGAGCTTGCAGGTAGTTGATTTTGCTCATGAGTTGGCCCCGGTTGGACCACATTTCGCCGCCCTCGACAAAGTGCCGCTCTAGGCAATCGCCTAGTTCGCCTATATGCACGAGCCGGCCCTGATTTGGGCTAAGGGTTAGGCGTCCAGTGTCATTGGTAGTTTTGCTGGGACTAGTGGTTTTGTGTCCCGTTATAGATTTCTTGTGTCCTGTTCTTGTTATTCTTGTGAATTTATCTTTGGAATAACTGTTTTAAAGCCTAGCCCTGTTTTTATCCTAATAGCTTGGTGCCTAACCTTAATAAAGGGATTTTAGTGTTTTATTAATACGTTATCATAATAATTTCAATCATATTAAATTGTAAATAAGTCATGGATGCTTTTTTTAAATGTGTATTTATTTGTTTAAATAAGTGCGACTCAGTTTAATCTGAGTTTAAAAAATTTGGCTGACATTGCAGTTTCGTAGCATACAGCCTGGCTTGGGGGAAGGTTTCAAGTATTTACAAGTCAAAAGACCAGGTCCAAGTGCAGTCACAAGTCAATGGTGTTGGTCCAAGTAAAGTTGTAAATTTCTTTTTAATTCAAGTCTAAAATGATCAAATTTGTGACTGGAAATCTGGCTCAGGTCCATGTCATGTAACTCCAGTTTAGCTGAAACACCTTTAGTTGAAACTCTAAGTGCACATACAAGTAAAGCGTGAGTAGTGTAACAGGGCAGTGTAAGTTCTCAGCAGACAGAAGCACTTCCTCCTCACCCTGCCTGTGATCTCCCACAGATAGATGTATCCAGTTGCCTCCAGACAGCTGGATTTCTTCCAAACAATGTGGATAGAAAACAAAAAGCAAAACAATATAATCACACTGTAAGTGAAACATATTGGTTTAAAACATCTGTTTGATGTATGCTGGAGTATTATCTGTACATGATGCAGTATTTTATACAGACTTACAGGCTAAATTACAGCAAAGGATATGAAATATTTTAAACGGGGAGACAAATACAAACTGGAAGTTTTAGAAACAAAAGAACGTCGCAGCCGTTTTACACTTACTAACCAAATGGCCTTTCAAATTGGAAACGTCAGACATTATGCTGCTGGTTTGCATGCGAGCCCATTCTTCATTACAGAGAGATGGCTTTGTGTTTTTATCTTGTTGGGTGCCTTTTGAGCAAAGGAGCACATTACGTCGAGTCTTTGTTTTATTGTGTTCAGCAAATTAATAAATGGGAAGCACAGTGGGAAAAATAGATATGAAAATGTGTACTTTGCATTATTGAAAAGCCCATCCACTAAAGGTTACCAGCAGCTATTGTAGTACAATCTGTGAAATGTAATTAGAGTGTGTGTGAGAGAGAGCAGCACAGATAAAGCTGCCTCTGCCATTATGGACTCCCTCATAACATTTTGCCTCCCCCTGAAACTTATTCTCTCTGAACTAATTTTGCATGACATATTGCATTTCTGCTTCAGCTATCATGAGGCTACCTGTGAATTAAACTGGCTTTGCAATACAGCAAATTTCCAGATTACATTTTGGACATGCAGATATCTCATATTTGCTATGATTTATTAATTCAAGCCAGACAAAACTCACAGCATTACTTACAACTGTTATTGCTGTTATATACTCTGTGCATGTTCATATGTACAATATGAGATGGATAGAGATGGAAGTGTTGGGGTGATGGATACATGGATTGTTTCATAAGGGAATTTGGAAATGCTGTAAGAATATGAATTCCTCTCAAGCAAAAATATTTTAACTTCTTTATTCGAAGCAGAATGAAATGGAAAATTTAATTGATTGTAACAGCGGAGAAGATCAGTTTAAGGGGAGATACTTCAGGCGTATGGGGTCATTTTTTAAACATATTGATATCACCAGTTTTTATACATTAAGACAGTATTTTTTGCATTGCAAGTTTTCTGAAATTATATGTTAAGAACTGCAAATTAGGCATGAAACAATTAGCATATATTTCATATCCATCTGAGCATTGGATAAATCAAATTTCAAAGTAATTATTTTTATTTTGTTGATATATTAGATTTAAAGTGAAGGGATATCTCCTCTTACCATTTATAAATCAGAAATTATCGTCAAAAGCCATAAAAAAAAAAGGTTTCGTCAAGTTTTTAGGAACAAGATGTTGTATAAATCAGGGTATGATTCATATGTATATAGTTTTGAATAGAAGTGGCAAGTTTGGTGTATGTTAGTGTAGCTGAAGTTGAGATGTATGGTTCGGAGCATGAGAAAAAAAATACTTTGAGAAAATGGCCTTTAAAAATTTCACACAATCTTAATGGAAATGACTATTTGGGAAGGCAAAATACTGAATCACATCCATAACAACAACAATATAGAACATGTAAAACACATACTATTGTACAGGAGAGTGGGAGGTTTAGGCTACGCTGCCAT
>CAFUXE010000703.1:230487-268194 GCA_903364295.1 Serranus cabrilla
AGTAATCAATTAATTACCTCTACAACTGCAAATTAGTAGTTTGGAAACATACTGGAGTTTCTACAGGACCGGGTTGTCAGAGCTCTTTTTATTGTCAAAGCTCCTGCAGTTAACACACATTTGACTGGTGATTTTGGTGCTTTGACAGTTTCCTCATTTTGAAAATCAAAGTACTGATTGCTAGAAATTGTTGTTTTGTTAACAAATGTTGCAAAATCTGTGTTTCAGACAAATATGACTCATAGTTGTAGAGTTTTAATTTGTGTGGGGTATTTTTCTAGAATTAACTAATATTTCCTTTTAAATTAGATATTTATTTTGTTTGGCAACCATTAATATGAACACAAAGACACTTTTTTATGGTTCACAGCTGTTTATTTAAGGTAGAAACCTGAATCATTGTCTTTGATTAAAAATGTCCTCTGGTTGAGTATTTAGAGACAAATTTACTTGTGACGTTTAAAATAAGAAAACAATACGTGATGGCATTTAAATGTAGGTTATGGGAGGTCGTCCATCACATAATGACCCAATGAATTTCTTTTCCATGCTTCCTGTTCTTAGATAAGCCTGCTCTTCTTTTAATGGTGCCTCTCCATGAAAAGAGTGATAATAGAAGCCAACCAGGCCAAAAGTTGAGCAAAAAGGAGAAATGATTAAGGAACCTTATTAAAAGCAACCTTGTAGATTCAGACGCGTGATGGAGAGCACATTATGAGGCCTGATCCTTTTCAAATGACACCACGGTTTCCCGAACACGCCGAAAAACCTGATTAGGGTGACAAGCACTGAGTGATACTGCAAACCTGTTAATAACATGAAAATTAGAAGGGGCTCATGCAAAGAAAGGAGATTAATTTAGCTGGAGTCCATCTTGCGCAAATTGCGAAGTTGTGAATATGTTTTCAGATAATGAGCCTTCCTACTTGTCAGCTCACTTGTCATTTTCTGTAATTAATGTTAAGGAAGACTCCTTCCTGATGGTTCATATTACTCATGTACCAGGAAAATTTCTCCCCAGAAATAATTTACATTTATTATCATCAGTCTGTTTGTGTGGTTTATTTCACAGTGGAGTAATTTATTGCAGCACCATTTCGCTCGCCTTGATTAGTCACTCGTCAGACTGAGATGTAATTTTTTTTCTTCATATGTCTGGTCCATGGAAATTGAAAGTGTTTTTGGCTCAGCGTGGTACCTTCTCAGCTTGCACCTTTTTGTTTTATTTTGTGTTTGTTTATCTCTTCAGTCTTAGGAAAACCAGATTTATCTTTTTATATCCGCATACATACAGGTATTTAATCCATTGTACTGTAAAGCTCAAATACACAGGATACAAAGTAACTGCAGTGGCTTTCTGTAGGGATTGTGCTTGAAATTTTACATTTACAAGGCTGTATTTGGCTGCATATAGCCAAGATATAGACCAGACATTAGTCAGATATTATATTGTCACTGTATTGCATGAATTGTGACCTAAACATGATGCACATGTTTTAATGTGTATGGTTAACCTAAAATGCTTAAATAATAGAAATATATATGAATGTAAAAATTAGAAATATTATAAATTGGGGTAGTTAGTCAATTGTTGCCATGTGACATCAATGCAAAATCACCAAGTCCCATAAAAGGCAAATCTTCCAATTTAATATCACTTCATAATCATTCAGTATTTTTCCTTTCAGTTAGTTCATCAATGTTTTTTCTTCAAATGTATGTTACATAATGAATTCTGACCAGATTTCGCCTGAAAGCCACTTAACCAGGCTTATTGACTAGAAATGTACACAAAAGTGGACCAGCAGCAAATTCTTCTGATTTCCAGTGGTGGATTTCTATATTACGCACAATACGGTTCAGTTACAAAACGTCTGAAATGTCAAAACAAAAATATAAAAAATGTTTACATTCTGGATGCTCAACCAGTCACTTCACTTCCACATTTGCATATAGTTGCCACATTGCCATTTCCCCAAAAAACATGCAACATCTTAAATGGTTTCGGTGATGAAATTAAAAGTTATTTACCCCAGACAGGATTACAATTTTTACCTAAATATGGAACAATGAGTCGACTTTGTGAGTTCTCTGATCATGACCATCTCAATGCCACATGTCCATGGAAAAGGGAAGTGCAAATATAATTCCCTGATTATGCATGTGATCAGTCAAAAACAAAAAAAACATTGATTTTGTATCATTGTCTTTTGTGAAATTGAGATAAAGTAAATGTTGCCATATGGCAACACCACACCATAGAGCCTTATGTATTGGTACAGAATTACAGAAGTTATATCCAACATTAAATTTGCAAATAATATTTTAATTTATCATACAGCACTGAATGTATATAGAGCAGTGGGAATAATGAAATTACACATTTGATTTCTTCACACAGTGAAGTTTATTCCCCTGAGTCCCCACAGATAGCAAGCAAACAGATTTACCCCACTGTGCTGTGACCATAACTCAAAGAAATATTCATTTAAGACAGATATTTAAATCAGCCTTTCTTAGCTACTAAGCTTTGCTTTTCTTTGTGCCAGTAAATTTATAAGCCCACTTCTTAAATGTATTATTCATCCAAGCATGTAAATAATGCATGCCTGCTTCCACAGTAAATTAACCCTTTACCTTACCAGGGATACAGGAGTCATTGTTTTGAAAGGCAATTATGTCATTTAATTAATGTTGTAATTAATACTGTAATTAGCTTAAACACCCTGCAACCGGGTGCCACTACTAAGCTGTCTTAATTAAATAGATTGAACGGTTTCATATCTTTTTGCACTGTCACGTTGCAGGGCGCGGAGAAATATCTTATTTCAGTGCAACTTTTGAAGACAAACAAGCAGAGAGATAATGTGCGTCATAAAAGGAGAGGAAGGGTTATAAGCTTCTGTCTTTAAAAGCCTCTGCTCACAAAGAAAAGTCTATTTTGGCCAATCATTTCTAAACCACCATTGTAAATCCTCTCTGTGTCTGTGTAACCTGCTTGATCACGAATTTGATACTCCATCACAGCGGGGAGTCATTGTCTGCTAAAATTATGAAACAAAATAAATCCAATTCCCAATTCAGCTTTCAAAATAAAGGTAAAGGGAGCCGTGCACGATCTGTGCGAGCCTGTGTTTTATTGCTGCGGTACGGCGGCGAGAGCGGGCAGACAGCTAATCCGCTAGTAGAGAGTTTTTATCCTCGCCCCAACCTGACAGTGATAGAAAGTGTTTTCCCCAAACTAGAAAAATAGTTGAGAGAGGATGAAATAGCAAAGAGGTCAGTGAATACTGAAGGATTTCCACTCCACTCAACTCCGCCAGGCTGCAGGTCCGGCTTTGTATTCATGGGCTGTGAGCATCCGTACAGCTCATCTATTGTGCATGTGTATGTCAGGATCATTTTTGAAGCCAGACGCCTCGGCACTACCAGGAAGCAATAAGGAGGAACTCCCTGCTTGTAAAATTAATTCCCCTTAGTATGTCAGAGAGTGGCTGCAGATCCTGGGAGTTAGTGGGGGAGATATAAGCTGCTTTAATGCACAGGATTTCTTTCTGTGCTGCATATCTCCCCTCAACATGTAAATATTGTATCAAAATTTGGAAAGCATGAATAATTGTAACACATTTTAAGTGAATTTGCTCCGTGTATCATGTGTGCATCAGTGGATTACTTTCTGTTTGGTTGCAAGTGATTTTATCAATGTCATTAGACCATTCATTGAACTAAGTGAGGAATCCATCAAAAGCTGACAGGAAGCTGGAGACTAATGGCTGTTAGGCTGTAATATTCTTTAATATGATTTTTATTTGCTTTAATTTCATCTTCTTTTACACAGGTCCCAAATCGGGAGCGAGCTGCTCAGCACCTGAGCGTTATTTCCGCAGCTTACAAGAGATGAGATGTGGATTTATTCTGGCACAAATCTACAGCTCTCAGTAAAGCGGAGTGAGCAGCACATTGTGTGACAATTGCGTTTCACTGCGGGGACACATGAAACAAATTAGGACGAGTATATATTATGTCTACGGTGGCAAGCGGGACAGCAATTTGGAGCCTCTGCACCCTGTTTTTTATCTCTTCATACCCCTCTGCATTTTGGAGCAACCTTCATCATACACTCCAACACTCCAAATTAAAAATAGCTCAGCGGGTTTCAATTTTGTGCTGACACAAAGCTAATTTTACACCTCCTTTCAGTAGTTTCCCCTGTTCTTACACTTCATATCCTCCGAAACAATCAAGCGCAGCCCTGAAATTGCCTGAAACATAACAAAACAAATGAAATGGAAATTAATTTTTTGCAACAGGATTATCTACCCGTGTGACTATTATCTTCCCCTGCTGTTTATCTGGAGCAAAAGGAGGAGATAATTTTACAATTAATGGCAGAGGATTCAGAACCCTACTGTAATCATTAGATGACACATCTTGAAGAAATAGCCCTTCATATTGCTTTACCCTGGGCTTCAATAATCTTGACCCTGGGTATTAATGGATGAGTTAATGGCCTGCAGAAATCCTTTAATTTATGCCAGGGTGAATTAAGAATAAGTAATGGATTCTGCTTTTCAAAATGTCCAGACAAGGCATTTCCGTTCAGCCTATCTGAGAAATCAAATTATCATATTATCTCTTTGAATGGGTCTTCTGAACCCATATTTCATGATATCTGATGGAAATAGTTTTGACATTCATTACACGACTCTTGCTTTATTGTGGCTTGCTAGTACATGCTATGACAAAAGGGGATAATGATTTTCGTGCCAGCGATGAAGAGAATGGACATGGAAAAAAAAATAGATCAGAAATGACAAATCAACTTTCAGCGTCCTAATGTAAATACAAATGTAATTATGGAAGTGAAAATTGGTTTGACTCTCAGGAGGGAGGCCACTAACCCTTCAGCCCTTTCTTCACAAGAAATTCACAAACGTGATGTTTTTTATTCTTTAAATAAAGTGTTTTGTTACTTGAAGTTGTGTGATTAAAGATACACAGTATAAGTTCAGCAGTAGGGATGACATTCTTTTTTTGTCATTGCCTCATTATACATTATGATTATAGTTCCTGCTTGTAATTTCCTTCTGCACTTTTGCTGTGATTTGATTTCGTTTTTAGCGTTTCATTGCTGGTTCTCACTTTATATATTAACATGCAGCTGGACTATAGTTGGTGCATTCAGTGGGTCACTTGCTTTATATTGGAATGTGACCTCTTATTGTATTTAAATAAATGTTGTGCCACAAAGTAAATACTAACATCATCAACTGTGACCCGGCTCGCCACGTTTCTGTACATCTACGTCGCAGATCCCTTCAGTATCCACCATTAAACAACAAAACCCTGACACTGGAGCAGTTTACAAACCTCGAGACTTAACGTTTCTGTGGTTTGCAGTACAAGTACTATGGTAACATTTATACTGGAGACTGGGTTGTGTAATTGTTGCTTGCAGATAAGAAAACTTTCTTTCATTGTACATAAATGGAAGCACAAATCCCCCATAATATACATTGTGAATGCCAAAAAAAAAAGTAAACATACATTTATTTATTTATAATATTTAAACCATGATAAAAAAGTTCAATATATGCAGTTTATTAGCAGTTTAAGTACACTTGGGCTCAGAAACCATGAATATATTAAAAATAAAGTTGAAGCATAGACAAAAAATAAGCTCCATAAGCATTAACTAAAGGTACAGTGGGATTTATTGGATGGATTGCATTAGATTGTACAGGTGGTCCTAATAAACTGATGGCTCGGTGTACATTAATACACTTTAACTTTTACAGACACAGAAGCTCTCCATCCCCCTGCCTGCTGTGCCCTCTGGATTGAAGACACTCTGGGGGGCTTCACATGCAGCCTTTGCTTACGGCCGGGCCTGCATTTTTATTGGATGATGTCATGCATGTGTCACGGCGAAGCAGAAGTTTGATGCGAGCCGTAACACTGTCAGGGAGTTATCCTGAGATGATGAAGTCATCCGTACACTTCGGTGAGACGCTTATATTTCTTTAACATATCACTTGGCTCCTCAGGTTGTACAACATCCTGTAAGTGAACCCCGCTCAACCCCCAAACCCTCCACACACACACACACACATTCAAAACTCACACATACCCGGCTGTCAAACAGCAACACAACACTGGCAGTTATTTGGGGTTTGTTTGTAATCTTTTCGGGCGCTTTGTCAGGCAGGCGCAGTGATATTAGTGTGAGTGCACAAAAGCCCCCGAGTGGTGTCACGCACAATTAATGTCCCCAGGTAGCAACTCCATTAGTCTTATGAACTCAAGTCGCAGTGGGGAATGCTAATGGTGGAGGTGCCGTAGGGCATTAGGAAGGAGTGCAGCCAAAGCTACCACTTTACCCTTCGATTTGACCAGTGTGCACCTCCATCTCACTTTAGAGCCCTACAACCAACACCCCCCAACCTCGACACTTTAGCGAGACACGCTGTCAAGTAGCAAGCAGCCTCTGAAGAGTCCATTGGCAATGTGTGCCACTCACTCACTCGCACAGCTGTGCGCCGTTCCTTTTTAATGATCATTTACATGTCCCAGGCATCTTATCCAAATGTCTCCAATTACATAACAGTGTCATGTATTGTGTCACTCCTTTGAAAGTCCATATTTTCATGTGACAACACCCCTACGTGGTTAATCATTGTCAGCTTTCATAAATGTTGACTTCCATCTCGGCTGCCTCAAATCCCACATGGTCACGTGACCTCCTCCACTACAGATCCCCAGCCTGACCTTGCTGGCGTAGAAGCATGGAGCGGTTCATTTGATCTAACAGGCCTACAGCTGAGCTAAAAAAACCCAGCGGTGAGGCCTGCTCCCCTGCTCCATGCCCGCTCTAGCATGGATGTATTTAGGAAGCCTGGTAGCTACCTTTACATCACAGCTCAATAGCATCATGTTGCCTGCGAACCTACATGTCAATTCCGTGTCACACAGTCCGCCGAGCGAAAAAAGAGGTAGAGGTGGTCTGTGATAAAGAGCGAGCTGACAGAAAGCAGAGCGATAGAGAGAGAAACGCTGGTAATTTTGGTAGAATGAACCCACATCGGCAAGCAACCCCCATCCAGGCATGAAAAACACAAGCCTGCCATGACAGTGACTGCAAACGGAGAGAAGTCACTCGGAGCCTATTCACAGCTTTTATTACATTATCAATTACAGATTATAAATGTACTCCACATGGTCTGGTTCTCTACGCCTTACTCCATCATTTTGTGCCGTCATCACTCAAACTGAGGCCCACACGGGAAGGCCGGCGGAGCTCTCAGGTTCCTAGGCGCCCTCTCACCGTTGCTATGGAATGCAGTGGCTGTTTTATTGCTTGTGGCAGTAATTGCACTTACATTTGACGGCCTTTTGTTGAGATAAACCCCACAGCTGGCTCTCTGTTAGCCCCCGCTACAAGCCAATAGAGTCACAATGCTCTTAAACATGTGTCAACATACCAACCTGAAGCCAAATGCACATTTTTTACCCGCTGTGTGTGCATTGTTAAGATAATAGTTTGCAAACGTGTGTGCTTTTCTTAGAAGTCAGTAGTTAAACGCATTTAAGCGCCTCCTGCAGTCATTTACTGGAGGAATCAGAAAGCAGCTGTTTGAAGTCCACATCTTTGATTTTACAGCCTTCCTATGAATGAGCCGAGCAAGTGTTCTTATTGATTTGCACATTAAATATATTAGTAATAAAACAACATCCTGCTGCAAACCAATTGTAAAATCAATAGTAATTGGAACCAAAATATTATGAGTTCTTGGTCTGCAGTCTTATTGTCTCTGTAACTGACCAGTGAAATCCTGTACGTTTGCGTGATAAATGCGATAAATATTGATAACAATGTCAAATGAATGTATGGGTGTAATTCTGAGAGCCTAAATATAAATTGAATAAACTCTGGAAAGACGGCCTGTGATGGAAAAACAGGAGGTTAACAAACCAAACCAGAGTTGAACTTGATGAACTTGTACAGCAAACTCTTATCGATCCAAAGAAAATGAGAAAATTTGAGAGGGACGTACAGTTTGGAAATCAGATGAGATCACACTCCAGATGAACTGTTAGCACCTGAACATCATATTGTTAAATTTGAAGTTATCGATTCTCCGGCTTGGCTCTAACTTGAGTCAGTAGTTTGTATCAATGAACAAAGCATATGAAGCCATTGGACACACTTTCTAAATATGATAACTTGTTTATATCCATTGGTGAGCAAATAATGCTAATGAATATCCAGTACTCATACAACTCATTCATAGGTCCACAATAAGGGTTTTTTTGGCCACTTGGGGGCAGCAGAAATTCCCTGTGACCTCAGCACTGACATATCCCCTGTTAGGCTAATATGGATTGCAAAGAGTTGCTTATTTACACATCCAGCAGTTACAGGTATCATTTATATGTCGTGTTTTAGGTTTCCTGATGGAGCCAACTCCAATATTCTCCCTCTTTTAATTTGTTTTCTGGTCTCTACCGCATTACAAGTCTCTCTGTTTGGTGCACATCTCATTTTATGCATTATTTACCAAAATATCAATTAACAGCAGCTTTAAGAAAACACTTTCTTGAAAAGAGTCAGAGAAGATCTGACTCTCTACAGTAAATGTCTAGGCTTATCAGGAAGCCTGGCTAAACTAAGCTAAACTAAGCTAAGCTAAGCTATGTTTAGCCAGGCAGCCGCGAAAACTAGTTTGGAAAAAAACCCTTTTTACTGTAGGCAACAGGATCATATATTTGTATCGGAGGCGTGGTTTCTAGTCCCCCCACGGACAAAAAGGAACATTTTGTCTTGATATCTGTTATCCATTATCGGGATATCCGATATTTGATCCCCAGGATTATCAGCCTTTGTCCCCAGTGGTTAAATCATCATCAGACCCATAACCAATGGGTTCAAAGATTGGTATGATACAAACTGCAGTCTGCACTACCTGACTTTCTTGTATCTCCCTGATGAGCCTAAATTATGCACAAATTTATTAAACAAATTGTAGCCTGTCAGGACCAATCTAAACTCACAGAGAGCAGTCACCAGGAATTATCTTTAATGTTTTAATACTCCAAACACTTCTATGTAAAATAACTTCTTTATATATTATTTCACACATCAGAGACTGTGCATGAAAAGAAAAAAGTTTCTTTACCTGAGAGAATGTGTAAGCAGAGGTACTTTTAATAGAAAGAACTGAGACACTGCTTCTTTTATACACTGGCTCTCCTCTGGTGTGGGATCCCGTGGAGCAGGAAAACAAAGCATGAGGTGTGTCTTATTCTCCATAGAGTGCCCTGGGGCCAAGGAGTGAGCTTGCTGCCATCCTGGAGGCTTTGAGTGCTTTATAACAGCGTACACAAAGGACTAGCTTCCCACAGCCCGGTCATTAACAAGTGGGCAGCAGTGAAGGCAAAGCCGGAGAGGGGCCTTCCACTGTCCTGCCACCACACCTGCTTCCACATTCACAGAGCCAGACTGGCCCAGCATGAAGGATGACTTTTAGTGCGCTGAACTCCAGGGAAAGCAAGCCGCCTCTCCTGTCTTGTTTGTTTGATAATTCAAGAGTTTCTGACAAGAGTCTACAGCTCAGGACCACAAAGAGCTGAATCCTGCAGCTCTGTCATCATCAGTCCAATCAGTACAGCCAACATATGACTTTCACAAAGAGTTTTTCTATACACAACAATGCAATTACAATTCAGTTTAAAGTGCTCTAGCTACTGGTATGTTACTTGTGAACACACTGGCTAGTCCAGCCAGAACTACTGTAAAAAAATAAAATACAAACCCTAAGCGTGCATTACATCAACATGCATTTCTGTAGACAGAATAACCTTACATGCACTTAATGTTAACATTTAGCCTTTGTCAGAGGTCAGAAAATTACTTCTCCTGCTATAAAATGAGTATATAGCCCTGATAATGTAACAAAATATTCTATTTACTACAGTTTTAGATGAAGTGCCAGCCCCAGGTCTGCCATGGAAAAGAGACATTAACCATATGTTGTGTCTGGGGTCCTGGACACTCCAAGCCCACTTTAAAACAAAACAGAAAAAAATTAACATAATATTGTGTGATCATCCTGATACTCTGATTTGCTGTTAGACTTGATTCTAAATGTATGATGTGCTTCATGAGTCCACTATAGGAAATTACACTTCTGTTTAAAAAATACAAAGGATTCCCTTCGTCTTTATCCTATTCACTATGCAAAATAATATATGCACGTAGATTGCATTGTATGTGGATTTCTTTTAAAACCCCCAAAACATGTATTTGTTCATGCATAGCCCATAAAGCATAAAACATGAAAGACAAGGGATATAGGTTTTATTTATTTTTTAGTGTCCCTTGTTAAAATATGTCTCATTTGCACACATGGAAAAATACACGTCTATGTATGCGCTCAGGTAGATAACTGCTTTAACAAGTCACATCCAGTGGCTCTGCATTGTATTTTTATGAATGACATCATGATATACAGTATACGAGCTTACATCTAACAATACTGACAAATAAATAACCCATACATTCCTCATACAGACTTTCCAGTAGAAAAAATAAATTCTTCTTCAGAATGACAGATGGGAATATAAGAGGCAACATTTACTTTTGACCAGTTTGGATCAACCGGCTATTTACTCAGTGAACAATGTGAGCGGACGCAGACACATCACAGACTGGACTGGACTAAATTTTGATGGATGTCAGTTGGGAATGCTAGACTTCAAGTGAAAGCGGATATGTGACATTTACTTACAGAGACTGCTCGCCGGCGAGTCGCAGTGTTATGTAAATAGCACACCTGTCCGCTCTGTGACGTGCCTGGCTTATGGAAAATCTGTCTTTTAGGGTGGAAATTTTGTATAAGCAAAGCATTTTGTACCATCTGTGAGAATATTTGGTAAGGGACTGTATGAAAATTACTTTTAAAGAGGCAAGGCCCTCGACTTGGAAAAACAACTGCACAACCTTCCCAACAGTATCTTTAAAAAAATAAACGGAATAATTACAATTCATTTCAATCATCCAAATAAGGCAAATCAGACTTTTAAGATTCTTGATTTTAAACCTTAATATGTAAGAATATGTTTCACTATATCCGCCACTGTACACATTATATTTTTAGTAAACAACACACTGATGAATATTATTGCCACTCAATTTTGCAATACAAAGTTTATAAATAAACAGTCATTATTTTCATTAAATTGATTAGTTTTCCGGGTTGCAACATTGTGTCTGCTGATGGCATATTTCCACCCCACACCCAGAAAAACAATATAATTAAAAAAAATGTGAATTGTAAAAGGAAATAGACCCTCCCCTGCCCTCCCCAGAAAGATGGACTTTCGTCCCTTTAACAAAAAGAAATACATAAGCATAAAACAACAAAAAAGCCTTTAAATCCCACCCAATTTTACATCCCATTTCCCTCCTAATATTTTTTCAACAGTCCCTAAGTTAGGCGACATAAAAGTTTGCATAAATTAGATTTTTTAACCATTAACTGTTATAAAAAATAACTTATTTCTCACATCATTATCTATCAGTCGACAGCATTTACTCTGTAACGTGCCGTCAGTTAGTCAGCCCTTGTAGTACCTGTGATAGCACTTGTGATTGACATATAATGACCTACTACGTCTAGTGGCACTCCTCGATTTTCATCTCTTCTCTGTATAGCTGTAATAATGTCTATTAGCATTCCAATATAGCATTAACAAAGACAAATGCTGTCATTCTCCATCACAGTCAAGTTTTGATTCTGACTTACAATCACTCTCATTTCCTGCTCCGGGTCCATCCTCTCTTTGAGGAACCGTGAAATATGAAAAAAAGCTGACAAGGTGGTGATGGATAGCAAGACCATCAATTTCATGATGAGTCCCTTCACAAGCAAGCCAGTCAGAGAAATTTACCTTGTTAATATTGTGTAATAATGTGCAGCACAGGCATGGGATGGCAGATAAAACAAGAATGGACTTTTTACTTTTCTAGCCGGTGAAGCTGTATTGGCTTTTCTCCATAAACAATGAGCTCTCTTTGATGTAATGGCTCTTAGGTGCCCCACTTGTGTCTCTCTAATTACTTTGGTTTCATCAGGTCCTACAGAAATCTGGTGAAGAGGAAAATCCATACTCGATAACAATGAAAAATTCATATTGTTGTTTTTTTCCCATCCCTCTCTGTCTCTCTCTCTCCCCTCCTCTCACTCACTCACACCCTGCTCTCTCTTATTCTGTGATATATTTAAATGTTAATAACCATTCATTCCTGACACCCTATCTACCAAGCCCCAAGTTTAACAGGAAATCTATTTAATCTGAAGAATCTCATTACACGATCATGGCAGCAGCTAAAGCCCTGACTATTGTCGATAGATGGGAGGTAGGAGGGGGGAGGAGGGAGAGAAAGGAAGGGGCTTGCAGAGAAAGAAGATGATGCGTGGTGAAAAAAAATGAATTCAGGAATGGATATTTAATTTAATCATTGTGCATGAAGCAACATAAAGGAGGCATAAAGACTCTTGCTTCTTCCTTCATTTGAGAAGATAATGATTAAATGTTTTCTATTGTGCCGAACAGCTGAAAGGTTTAATCATTCCCAGAACCGTAGAGAAGAGGCAGAAAAAGAAAAACATCACACCCTTTAGTGCATTTGACAGCATTCTAAATATGAACTTCTTTTAAGGCCATTAAAAGATTATCACTGATTTAACAAAATGCCTGTTCAGAGCATTAGCCACAGACGGTTCCCCCAACCCCTCAGAACACCATTCTCTGAGCTTCTATTATCTCATCCACCCAGCACTATTTAATTTCATTTCCATGAATATGCAATGAATTTAATTTTGAACACTATTTTCATCTGCTCCTGTAATCACAAAAAATGCCAGTGTAATTAGTTTCTAATTACTTGGTGTAATTGTTGTAGTAATCATTTTAATTACCCAAATGCAGAGACATTAGATGCTAAAAGGAAAATAATCTGCTTGTACCTCCTACTGTGTCTCTCATTCTCCCAGAGTTTGATATCTAGATTTTGACATGGGCTGCTTCACAGTCAAAGACAGAAGCAATAGAGGGCTGCTGTGTGTGGATGTTTTATAGTGCGTGATAGGGGAGGCATGTACTGTATAGGAGGGAATGTGAGGGAGAGAGGGAGGGAGAGACAGACGCAGACAGACGGGACCAGACTTACATTGTAGCATCTCTGCAATCTGCTCTGTGGAAATTTGCATGCCCCGAAAAGCCATTAAGTTAAAATATACAGTTATTGTACCTTTCTGGGACCGGCGCCATACAAATGCTTATTGCATGTGCTTATAGCTCAGTCTACCAGATGGTAAATCATGAAATTTTATGAAATTATTGCACCAGTGAGGTGTTTTGAAAAGGAGCAGCTGTGAGGGAGATGGGACATTATAAACACTCACAGGTGTTCTGTCTTTCCCCACCGCCAGCCACAACATAAAAAATTAAATTATAAACAAACCAGCAAATGTTGTAATCTCCTTCACAGATACACTACTTACAGGAGAAATTGCTCAAACTAAGCAAAGAATTTAATTTTCATTTGCATAAAATATTTATTGTGGCTAAGAAATTTCATAGCAGGGCCCGCTCATGTGCCAAGTCTGGAAATTGCCGAAATGTACATTCCACTAGCATCTCAGTGCCATGGATGAAGATCCATTAGGGAAGGCTCTAATGGGCACTTCACCCAAGCACATATGGGCAAGTACACCTAATAAGAGGGAGCTGGTCAGTGCCAAACACCACAACAAGCTTGTGTTTCTCATTAAGATTTTATTCCTTCCTTAGTATTTAATTAGCTAGTCTAGCACAGGGACCAAGGAAGATAGCTTCACATCCACTATGTTGCCACCTTCCAAGTCTCAAAGATGTAAACTGGAGGTCTCCTGCTCCCTGGTTTACAAGTAGTGTATCATATGAGTACTTGTTGCTTGGAAAGGAGTCTGATTCTCTGCAGAAACCTGCTGGCTCTGTGGTACAATGTGCAGACTTAGCTTCACTCAAAATTTTTGCTGCATCTCTGCCTCGTGTTCAAGTGGGATTTGAGGCAATAGCAACACTGACATAGTTTCCAAGGCAAGGCTTCAATAAACTAGAAATTATTACACCTCAAAATTAGCAGGGCTGAAAATATACAGTGAATTATTTTTTTCCAACACATCCTCATATCTGCACAGCAGTTGGTTTGCAGATGACTCCAAAAATGACTTATATGACAATTCTAAAATTATGTATATATAATGTAAAATCTTCACTGTTTTAAACATGTGGATAACATTGTGAAACGCAATTACTTGGTTTACTTCGGGAAAAGATCATGGTTCACGTTTGTGACATAATACGTGATGAGGTTACATATAAACCAGGCCTGTTGTCAGGGAGGGATCAAAGGTATGGATGACCCTGGACCAAGGCCCAGGGGGGCCCATGCAAAGGTCTATGGTGCTGGAGGAAGATTCTGTCACCCTGCCCACCCTGGTTTCACCCTCCATCCAACCCACCCTCCTTCCTACGCAGACTTTGTTGCTCTTTATACTATATAACTTGACTTCCACTCCTGTCATAATTACGGCTCACACTAGCAACCTGCAGATATTTTTTTTGGGTGAGGGTGGTTTGATTTTTTTTTTTTACCTCAACACTTATTTAGTCTACTATATCATTCTATGGAGCATTCTTTTTTATACTTGAAGGTGTCAAATTGATGAAAATAGTCAAGGAAGAATGTGACTTTTCAAAAGTACCTTCACACTTTCTTACCATCTTTTCTAAAAGCTAGATGAATTGTGAAGGAAATACAAAGCCACTAAAAGTAGCTTTAGCAGTAGACTGGAATCAGGCCTGGTTTTGTATCAATGTAACAAATTGAGTCTACCAGCACCTTTAAATCTCACTAATTAGCCAGTTGTGTCTATTATTGTTTGTTGTCTGTTTATTGTGAAGACTATTAATTTAGCAGCAAGTATTTATAATTTTCAGATGTTCTGGATTTTTAATAACTCTCAAAACATCAAATTACAGTTAATGGCAATCATCCACCGACTTCTTTTGGGGTACTTCACCATCATTTACCCATTAAAACATTTTCATGGACATTGTATTTATCGTGTATGACAGGGCCTGTAACATATTCAAATGTGATGCATGTGTATTCTTTCTCTGAAAAGGCTGGTGCCTGGACTTAGAGTTGTGCTGCAAGGGTAGCTGGGATAGTCATGCATATTCAAATCCACTGCTGGACATGGCTGCCCTAAATAGGCGAAGAGCGTGCAGCACTCAAGGGTGGTTTGTTTTCCATGTGTTTTTTTTTCTTCTTTTTCTTCTTTCAAGCACCTCTAGCACATTCTGATCAAGGCCCTTCCAGGCATTTATTTCACATTAGCTGTCGGCCCTGCATGCCCCTGGTACCCATCAGCATCACAGTTGAGTGGAGCAGTGCATGAAAATCAAAGAAGCCAAGTGATTAAGCAACGCAGACCTTGAATAGAAAGGCCATTTCATTCTGTCTTTCTATCTATCTTTCTATCTATCTGGCTTTCTATCTATTCTATCTATTGTATTCTACTCAAGAGGTTAAAGGCTAAAACATGCCAATATGGACAATATTAAGTTCATCTGCCATTACTTAGTGTGCATCAGAAAGGTCGTGCCATGCACAATGACACTTGCAAGGTGTTCCAGAGGTTATTTTTACTCTGTGATCTAATATTAAAACCTGGCAACTTGTGCAACTTAGGGACCATCTCAAAAGTGCATGCAAATGTGCAGAGAGAGCTTTTCAGATTTTTATTTTCAGATGCTTCAAAAGAACATATTTCTCATCCTCCCATAATGAAAAATGATTCCCTTCGCCTGGACAGCCAACAGTTTTAACCTTTTGAACTTGGATATATATTTATATATATTTTGTATATATATTGTGGGCAGTTTAACTTTTGGATGGATGTTTCAGGGCTACAAATAACAATAGAAAACAACCGAACACATAAAATTAAGCCCTCGATTTATAACAACTCCCAGTAAAAGCTCCGCTCAAATATTTCACCAGCTATTTTTCACCTGTTTTAGGTTGAAACGAAATTGTTTGACTAGATTTATGCAACAAAGCTACCTTGTAAGGTTTCGTAAAAGATCATAGTTTTGATCCAAAAAGACACGTTGCGTAACACAATGTACGTACATAAGTTAGGTACTTAACGTAACTTGGAATAAAGAAACGTTGACTATTGGTTTCACATGGCATACAAACATCTCCCAGGTGAAAGTCTTGTGTTTATCCAACCCGTCCATCCACACTGACCTCCCCCTATGTGAACTTTAATTAGTAAAGTATTCACAATACGTTCAAAAACAAAAGCTAGAAAAACACATTTTCCTTGAAACTCAATGGACAATGAAGTTTTGTTGAATGAGAATGTAATTTTTAGGAGACCAGGCTGCACATGGACGTTTTTACCACTCCACTGATATCTGATTAAACCAGGGAATGAAAAACAAACAAAACACAGATTAAAACTGTCGTCTTGAGTAAAACTACAAGTTTAACAAGGTCTAACATCCAATGATTACTCCGTACCAATCCAAACCAACTCCAGACTTATTGCTAATTTAATTGCTGCTGCATTATTTTACTCCTGAGAGGATAAACAAGGACACAATTATTCTCTGAATAAACAAGTTGAAATGATGTATAGAATAAAAGAGTGTTGGGGCTGATCCTTTAGGAAGAGAAGAGCACATTGTGGCATTTTGTTTATGAGGTTTTAAAACGGAGGAGCTTCTCACACCACCAAACAAAGCCTCTCTCCAGGAGAATCTCATTATGACTCGTAATGACAAATTCACCCTTTGCAATTATTTGCTGCCATTTCAAAGCTCTATCTTGTGGGGAGAGGGTTCAGTTTGTGCTTGGTTGGCCATAAACCTGGTGAGGTAGTGCGCTCGGCAGGACAGTGATATACTTCCTATTGGCAACACTGCTGACAAATGAAATGTTGTACATGGTACATCAGTGCTGTCCTTGTCTCTCTAACTCGCACTGCAGACCTTTTGAAGTGCTCCGCAGAAGTTTTCCACCTCTTGTACATTTCAAATATTCAGTAAGATGATAGAAACCCTCTCACGAATAAAAATCTTAACAATACCCGTGGAACATGCTAATGGCGAATGCAGAATATGGTAATCAAATGTGCTTGCAAATTACCTCAAACTCATCAACAAGAGCTTTTAATGAAATAACATCCTTATATGAACACTGGGAGAGAGTGAAAAGTGAGCAATGGCTTTTCAGGGTAGTTTAAATTTTTAATTGCCTGTCGGGAGAATATTAGATAAAGCTTGATTAGAAATAAATTGAAAATCTCTGCTGAATGCATCTACTGATAGACACACTAAAGGAGACAGGCAAGGAAGGCAGGACATCCATAAAAAGCCTTGGAAGACTTTAGAAGTTGATTGATTTACTATCTATTAGTGTGTTTTTTTCCTTAATGTCTTAATAACCAGCTTTCACACATGCACACCACAATTACACTACAGTATATATGGTCATTATAAAGTAATGGCTCCCCGTATCTATACCTTTTCATGCACTTGGACCTGAAGCCAACTAATCTACACACAGTGAAGCTGCTGTAGCCCGATGGTTTTGCTGGACAGTGATGGCAGCTTCACTGGTCTGCTGCTCTCTTCCTCTACATATGTCTCTCTCATGCAGGTTTCTGACCTTTGACTTCTCATCCTGATTTATCCCGCATGTCTGCAGTCATCTTTGCTTCCATGGAACTGGTAATACTCAATTAAACCCAAAGGTCTACATGATTCAGACGGCTGGAATCTGAACTCCAGTTATGTCATTTCCTCCTCTGCCTCACTGAAATCTATAGGCCGATACGCCGATAGCTTATATATTCATTTAACCTCTGATAAAAGCACTGAGTCAGACCACATTTCTCACTATTGACTCCACTGGGGATAACAAGATGCAACATAATCCATATCTCATGTTTGGTCTAGGTATGTAATTTAGTTGTTCATTTCAAACTATAAACCTGATAATTATTGTGACATTTTAGTAGATAATACAATTGGCAGTTTAGTTTTAGTTTTGGAAGCTTATGAGGAAAGTATTGTGACAGTTTCTTTTTCAATAGCTTTTCTTTTGATAAAACCACAAGACTATGTTTGAATGTTTGAAATCCACATATCCCAAAGTCTCCTGCTGATCAGTTAGCCATTGAGTTCCACTTATTCAAATACGTAGCTGTTGTATCGTCAACATTACTTTATTATTTGTATCACAGCTACAACTGCAGAAAAATGTAAACCCACTGCATTAAATGATAGAGTTTTCATGTTCTCCTGAGAAGCTTTGACTCTCCTCGAAGTAAGTGGTCAGAAAATTAAACCCAGAGTCACACAACAAATAAATTAGGATGTTATGAAAGAGGATCATTTGGATAATTAAGGAAAAGATCATGGTTTGGGTAAAAAGTATTTATAAATCTAAATAATATCTTACAACTTAATGTTACCTACACTAGTACATACCTTACATTAAGTTAATACAATATGGGCTAATCAAAACGGTAGTTTTTGGTTTTACAGGGGACTGCTGTCACACTGACCTCCATTCATGGACTTTGTCACTCTTTATACGACTACTCAGCTGATTTCCTGCTTCATAATGATGAGGAATGCTTATTGTTCTGACATCTCATCGGTTTGACAGATAAATATGTGATTCTGATGGCTCAATAGTCCAAAATATAAGCACATATACACGTGCTTCTTAGAAAATGATCCTAATGCTGTGAACGAATGGTTAGATTCAGGTAAAAAACTATTCGGTTAGGGTTAGAGGAAGACCACTTCTTAGGACTGGTGGGTATCAGAATTACTATGACCACTAAAGGACGATGCCAAACAATATAACATAACGTTATTTACGACATAAAATATGGGTCATAAAAAGATGGACGGACTGCAAAGATTCAGTCACTGGTGAATAAAATGCTTACAACAATAAAACAATATCATTTAAAAACAGTACTCTTACAGTCATTCAGTAAATACAGCGTGGGAATTTGTGAACTGGAGGGGAATGTGAATTAGACTCCCTGTCATTGGACATGATCTTGAATTACCATCTGCAGTCATAGTTGACTGTTAATGGATTTATAAGGGCGCATAGACAATAAAAATCCTCTATATGAAGTCAAATATTGCTTTTAAGTCCATTGCTCTAACTCCTCCTGGGGTAATCTTTCTAATGATTATTTTCAATAAAAGAGCAGCAGTGAGGGAGACCATCTATATGAAATAACTACTTCCAGATAACAGAGGCCATCACAGTGACAGGCGGGTCAAGAGGTCGGCAGACTGCAGAGCATGTGCAGTGGGCTGTGTGAAATAAAGGACACAGGGGACACTGGGCTCGGCTCATCTGACCAGCCTCAGAATATAGGCTGTTCTTTACTCACAGCACAGGAAACAGTACAAACAAACCTGAGATGAAAATATCTACACACTGTATTTCACTGGTTACAACATGTCACAAATATTGTTCTTAGTTAGGGCTTTGAAGCTTTCAGATATGCAGTTCTTGTTATTATATAACAGTGGTGTTTCTAAAGAATTAGCTGGAACTGTGCAACAAAAGGCACCAGCTTCACAGCCATCACTGTTAGGCAAGCCTACTGAAAGAAGGCAAGTGTTTTCATTTATTTGGATCACTCGTGGTACACTGTTTATTGCTTGTTTTCCATCTATATTGAATTCTGCCCGACTCCAGACAGCCAAGAAAAAGCTACAAAAAATGTAAAGTGCTTATTTAATCCTGCACATCACAGCAGTTGCATGAACTGAAATCGCAGCCAGCGTTGGTATGTGTGCAGACAAAAGATCTATTGTTGAAATGTGTCTGTGTTGTTTCATATATCATTGATTAGACAAAATAAAAAAGCCATAACATTGGGTCAGGAGAACACAGGGCATGGGTGCTGACATTCTATCACAGCAGACACATATTGACTGGCGCTCTGAAAGTAGTCACTCACTCATCAGTGTGAGGCAGGCTGATTGAGTTGCCAGCAGCCACTAAATGAGGCCTCCATCCACTGTGGGTCGAAATGAACTGCAATCTTTTCAGACCTTGTTGCAGCCAAGAGACCAAGTGAGTGTGTGTGAGAGAGGGAAGGAGAGAGAGGGTTTAAACCCAGGGGGATTTCAAATAAGTTTACTGAAAAAAAAAGCAGAAGAAAGCCGTGAAAAGAAAGCAAGCAGACTTCAAGTCAAGATGCTCTGTGTGTTTTATTTCAACCATATTGTGCTCTCTTTGTGATCTTATCGTTTATTTTCACCTGCATCATTCACTCATCAGCCAACATAAAGACTGAAGGGTACAATTACAATGGCGGTTCGAACGGTGTGCAAGGCTTGATATTAAGCCTGCCTGCCTTTCTCCCTGGCGCTGAGTACTAGGCTGTGTGGGGCTGTGTTTGAAAACTATGGTTAATATAATGGAGGATAAAACTAGAGAGACTAGAGCATCCATTGGTCTAAACCATGATATCTTTAAAGGAAGGGGGCAAAATAATGCTCTAAAAACTAACATGGCCATTTTCAACAGGGATTCTTGACCTCTGACCTCAAGATATCTAAATAAAATATGGTTACTCATACGTTTTCTTTACAGATATACCCACTTTATGCTAATCCCATGCACTTCTGGGAAAAAAACCCCATGCAGCTGTTTGTGTTTCTTTTTGCATGTAGTACAAATGTTTAAAAGTCAAGATACCAAATCACAACATAGGTTTTTCTATTTTGGAGGGATTTTTGACCTTTTTTCTCAAATGGTCATATAATGCACCATATCTGCTACAACAACTTTTAAGAAACTATTGAGAATGGGAATGGCCATCATATGTTTCTATGACAATTTCTACACGTTTATACTCTCTAAACATTCAAAATCAGGATAGGTGGAGCTGGTCTTTGGAAGAGGGATAAGGGGAAACATTTGGTACTCCTAAAGTCTAGAACCGGCACTGTACAATGGGTCAGTATAAAAGGGGCACTTTTGAATTCCTCCTCCACATCCTTACCCTCAGTCTCAACTTGAACTCTCTTGGTATTGCAAAGACAGAAAGCATGCAGTTAATTATGGCTAATGAAAGCTTGTTTGAGCAGAAGAGGAGGGGTGTACATTAGGGGGGGAGAGAGTCAAGCGGCTTGAACCAGAGGGTTCCACGCACAATTTGTTTGAACCTGGGTCCTCCTCACTCTCTGCATGCTAATTTACCTTGGGGCTGCACCGCCTGTTTTTAAATATCGTTAATTGACTTAAGAGCTCATCAACGTGCTTCGTCTTCATTAGGTTAATGAAAAGGCCCAGTGTTTATTTTTCGTAACAGATTGTGGCAATGACATAATCTAATCGGTTACTTCCACTTCCTGAAGGATTGAGTCCTTCTGATGTGAGCTGTTGGAGCCGTTCAGATGTTCTATGTTTGTGGGTGTCTGTCTCTGACAAAGCAGAGACGGGGGAGGAATTAGAATAAACACATTTAGCCCTTGGCATGAATCTATGTTGCCCTTCTCTAATCGACAGTGTGAACTAACAAGAACGTAATGGTAGTTTTGATGTGTGGGTTGTCGGGGAAGGCTGGGTGAAAAAGAGGGGACAGCCTCTGAAAATGGGAGGATTGCAGATTTGTCTCTGTAATCCTAATGGGTTGAAATAAATCAGCCATGGTGGAATGTCCATGACCCATGTCATGAACCTAAGGGGCCTTGTAAGACTCTGAGTAGAAAAAAGAGAATATTTCCTGCACTTCTAGGGGCAAGAACGCACTCTAGGACTGTAGGCTGCAAAGAAATGAGAATTCAACTGGTGTAAATATTCATTTTGATACTGTAGACAACCCATCTTAGTGTGTGCCTGGTTTTCTCTTTGCTATATGCATTTCAACTTTATTCCCAGACCAGAACATTGATATGGATCAATGCTGCAAAAGTTACTTTCTTAAATATCTATGCATTGCAACATTTTTATTATAAAGCTGGAATCCCTCAAATGTTCATGAAATCAAACTCCACTTTTGATATTATTTATTATTAACATATTTTAGCAATGTCCACTCAGTGTATCAAACCTCAACGATTACCTGCTTTTCTCGTTATGGAATCAAATAGCCAAATTCCTAAATTACAGGAAACCTGCAACCATGTAATAAAGTCTTACAGTTTGTAATTTCATCACATTGATACCAGCCTCACTATTTCATCCAATTTGAATGTTATCAGCCTAATATATGGATATAAGTTGGTCCATGGTTATTAGTTATTATTAGCCTCATAAATAGAAGGTACCTGCTTTGAGGTTATAATCACACCAGTAAATGGCAGTTAATGTAAAAAAAAAAATATATATATATATGACTGAAATCCTTAAGATTGCAACTTTGAAGTGCAGAAAATGTGGTAATATAAAATACACAATGTGAAACAATGCTCCCCCCAGAAATTGCCAAGTATAAAGAACAAAAAGGTCGACTTAGGATGGGCATCAGAAAAACCTGCTCCCGTGGGTCAGACATGCTACTTCCTGCTTCAGCCTTGAATGTAAGCATTGGACATTAGTTACTGAAACATCCAACACAGACTTGATTCTAAAGGATACTGGGTTGACAAATGGATAAATATCAACTCTTATCAGCATTAATGTTAACAAAGAAGAAAAATATCAGTGACATAAGAAACTTTATAAATAATGTAAGGGAAATGATCAGATTATCAGCATGTATCCTGGTCCTGCCTCCTATCTTTGTTATGACAAATTTCAAGATTTAAATGCAATGCTGTAATTTAACCTTTGACTTGGTTCATGCATTACTGGGATACGCATTGTGTCAGCTGCCCCTAAAAGCTGAACTGTGTCTGATGCAAACATACAGAGCCAGGAGGAGCGCACATTAGGTGAGTAAGTCTGTCTGAGCTGTTGTAACACTTAGGCAAAGCGTGCTGATCTTCCTCCTGAGGACAGTAACATTTGAAGCCATCTCTAGTGGTGTGGCCCATAAAGAGTGACATGGTGGTAAAATAAATCACTCCCCCGACCCCTCACCCCCCTACTCCCCACTCCTCACCCCCACTCCCCCTTGCTTCACACTGTCTGGGCCATGTGGCCATCAGAGGGCTGCAAAAGCTCATCAGTGAGAACTGGAGAATCCTCCCAGGAGCTGTTCTGAGGTCAGCTCAGCCTCTCCACGCCATAAACAGCTCCCATCTCAGTCAGGTTCATCACTAACTGTTTCCCCCCACACTTTTGCTCACTGTCCATCCTTGCACTCCCTTTCCGTTGCACCCAATAGCAGACGTTTCCAATAAATCATTTGACCCCTCCTCTTGCCTCTTGTCTAGGAGCCCCTGTCTGTCCCCGACTTGGCCCGAGATGATGCGTTCTGCTGAAGTCACTTAAATAAAAAGATCGCAGTGGGAGACATAATGTGTTAAAGTAATAAGATGGTCTCAGGCAGGTCACGGCCCCTTTCCCTGCTCCAGTGCTCCTGTGGAGGCTCTTTGAGTTAATGGGCTGTGGTCAGTGCACTGGTGAGCCATAAAGGCTGCCCTCCGATACTACAGCCCTATTCAGAACAGGGGATCCTCCAAAAGCCACTAACTGGCCCATCTAGATAACAGCACACCCAGCACTATTTCCACAGTGCATCTGACACTCCCAGGACCTGTAAATCTCTTGTATTTATCATCTCCTCTTGTACCTCTCCCCCCTGACTGCCATCCTTACACAACTGTCCTTCAGTGTCAGCTGGATTTCACTGTTTGTCTGGTGAAATACAGAGACACGAGTTTCCTTCCCAGCACTTTTCCTAACTCGTCCAAATGCACTGATTTGACCTGGATCCAAGCCATGCATAATGCCCTTTTCCATTTAAATCTTACAATAATAAATAAAGTAACAGTGTGTAGTAATTAATTAAAATGGAAGTATTAAGATTGGAAAGCTATAACAAATTATCCCATTGCATTTCTACAGCAGGTTATTTTTGTGATGGCTAGTGTGACTTCACTCGGGTGTGCAGGCTTGCCGAGCGGAGGGAGTGACCGTTAATGAATGTAGCTTAGGGGATTAATGAGAAGAAGCAGGGGACGTGTCATGGAGAAGTGTTCTGGCATCATGACGACGACACCGCAGCCCCCATCCTCGTCTCCACTTACAGTGATTACATGTGAGCCCCTGTCATGTGCTATAAGTGGTTTTATGAAATTGTATTAAATGCCATTGTTTATGCCTCACTTTTCACTTCCTCATTGGTCTTCCACTGTTATTTTGTTTCCTGCCCTTAGCACGCTTCATTTGAGTCTCACTTCAGGTTCCATCATCAAGGCGTTAGCGTGTTAAGTCAAATTAACCAATTTTTCCTAATGCCACGTTTGTTGAACCTCGCATTTCTGTAGCCCACTGAATCCTTTTGCTTGTGAATGATTAATTTGTATGGCTCTCTATCAGGAACAACAGCAGAGCATAACTAGCTTCAGTAACCCATTTGCTAAAGCAGGTGGGTTTACCACAGCAAAAAAACAAAAGTGCACTAATAAAGTTTCTGTCCATTTAAGCCTGCAGAACAATCCAATTGTTGGCTCTCTGGTGAGCTTTAGAGCAGAGAGAAAATGAGGACTTACACCAATATTTCTTAATGTTTGGCTTTAAGACAGCCACAGTGGTGGGCTGATGAAGTTATGTCAAATGCATATAAGACCCAAATCAAACGAACATCTATAGCTTCCCTCCATCACAGGTCTGACCAATTACTGTTTAATTTTACATCAGTAAGGGCTTGATCAAAAAGCAGTTTTTATGTTAAATGTCTAAATGCAGTCTATGAAGAAACTGGTAAAATGCTTAAAACATGAACCATGACTCACACATTTTGCATTCATCTTTAAAATATTTACTTGATGATGAGAAACTTTAATGAATTTAATCCAAAAAGAAATGGCTGCTATAAATTATTTCTTTATATTGATTTTCGTAATACATAAACAGTGAATTATCACTGATCCACTGTGGATTCTCTCAGCTCTAGCTAGCTAGTTCAGGAGTTGGTGGCAAACAAAACAGCGCTAAAAGGAAAAGGAGTATTGGACTTTACATTAGCAACAACACCTGTCTAATTGGATGCTAATGCTTGTCTGCATCTGTCTTAAGTGTGTGCGAACAATTTCACCATATCAGCTTAAAAGGTGATAGCGTGTCTGTGTTGTGTTCACAGCTTTTTTTGTGCTGCCCCTAGTGGCAGTTATTGGTTAATGATTTCCATGTGCTTAATAGCCAAACGACTGAGTAATTATGTGCAACAGCAATGATCTAATTGCTGATATTTATTGAACTCACTCAATTTGTATCAACAGAAGGATAACGGTGTTTACATGTGTTTCTCAAACATTTTTCACCCACTATCTTTCCCTCTCTGTGTAACATATAGACACATACAGGGGGGGGGGAGAGAGAGAGAGAGAGAGAGAGAGAGAGAGAGCGAGCAGCACACTAGACAGACGGGCTGCCTCCCCCCAGCGTGGCTATAATAACCTCCTGGTGTTGGAGCAGACTCTCTGAGAGATATCCTTGAGCCTCACCTCCATCTCTCTAACAGGTCACGCCGAGATCCAGGAGATAGTGAGCTATAGTTAAGGTCCAGATCTGCTATCTGGACTTGAATGATGGAGGAAACCATGTGGCGACATGTTTATTGTCACCCAGATGGTCCACAATGCAGTGGCTTGGCGAGCCACATCCGTCCCTAATATAATTCATGGGGTGGCACCATTGTGGGGTGACTGATAAGGCCTTCACTTTGCCCTGCACTGGTCACTTGTCTCAAGGAGACTCCAAAGAAACTTCACTCAGTACAAATGGTGGCCAAAATATCTAATCCCACCAAGGGTTGCACTTTAGTGCTAAAACTCGTAGCGAGGTTACAGGGCTGAGAAAGGCCATTTATAATAGGAGAATTCTCTTTTTACCATTTGGCTGCTTGGAAGAATTCTTATTTACAGAGAAAAAGCAATTCCTCGTGAGAAAACAGGGCAGGAAATGTAGAGTAGATGAGAGACACTAGAATAACTCAAGCCCACCCAGAGTGGGACTCATGGGCAGCCGTGGCTGTCCACACAAAATTAGGCCTCTAGAGTCCTTCGCCTTGGCGTGTCAAAACATTTTGGCACCTTCAACTTAAAGAATTTCACTCAGCAGTAAAAAGCTGAGAAAATGTTATTCTTACAAATTATTAAATTGCGGTGCGTTTGGTGACATTTTGATAGCGAAGGACACCATCACACAGCGGGGAAGGTTAAATGGAACCAAATGCACAGAAGAGAGCAGTGTGGTCACCGATGAGTAAGATCAGAGGACATCAGCTCGGTGCTGCGGTGACTCCTCATATCTGTTTCCCATCAAACCGTCATGGGTCAGATTCTCCAGAGGAATTTTCTCTGACAAGGAAAATGTGCATAACGGCATAAAGATACTTAGAAATCTGGTCGTCATTATCATGGTGCATTATCACCCTGTGACTCATATTATTTTTTACAGACCCACGCAAAAAAAAAAGACATGATCATCTTCCATGCAAGTTATAGAGTTTTTGATGCACATGAGAATTATATTAACAGTTATTGAAATTATTTCTGAAAAAACACTACTTGCAAATTATTTTATTACATTTGCAAGTAGTGTTTTTTAACCCTGTTCTTTTTTTCTTAACCTAAAGAAGCAGTTTTGCAGCAGAAACAAGCTAAAAAATATCACTAAACACAACCAGTTTTAATATGTTACTTCACTGAATCGTAACATGTCTGCGTGTGTTGGAAACAACACTCATAGTATGTCACATTGGAACCCGTCCATTCAAATACATTGAATATAACGAGTACTGTAATCAATTACTGTTGACAGGCAGTAATAAGTGAAGTAATATCGTTTGTTAAAAATTGTATTAAACAAGCTCAACCCTGAATATGAAGTACGTATATTGGAGGTATATGAGTGGTTTAAGTATCCAGAAATGCTTCCTAGAGAAAACACTGTGTCTGTATCCATGAAGCCCTTCACTGCCATCTCACACATTTTACCTGATAAATATTAATATTCTCCTTGTCTTTTGTTATCACCTTTTCTCCCCTTCAGCATCACCTTTTGATTGTTCCAAAGCTACTGCTGCGTTAACAAAACACACTAACACAACAGCAAAATACACGGAGGGACCTGGAAAATAGAAACACCTGTTATGATGCAACGCAGTGCAACACAGAAATCCTGCAATGAATACTTCTCTACTTCTCTAAGTGTTTGTGTATTGACTTGACGCTATGGTGCAATTAAACTACTTCATATTGAAAGTGTTTTTTAATATTTTTTACACATATGGAGGAACAAAAGATCCAGTACAGCTGGGCTGGCAGAGGTCAGCAAAGGTCAACAGTTCATATTTGCAGGCCAAGCTTCCCCAATGTTAAACAATATTAATAAAAAAAAGTTCAGTTCACTTGCATAAATCGTGAAAACTCCATTCCAGCTAATTGAGATTGGTGTGAAACACAAAAGGTGGTGTTAATAAGACCTTACACCTTGATCTTCTTTTGGTCTGAAGTGCAAAAAGTGTTGCTTAAAACTGAGATCTGCACATTTTAATTGCATTGTATCTGAAATGAGTATGTAAACAAACTAATAGGTACAAATATTTTGTGAAAGGTCACAGTAACAAAACAGAAACTGCTAGATTCAGCTGCCTGCTCTTTACATGCAGTGCAAGTGTAAATACAAAGAGCCAGAGGAGGATACAAATGCATTTACACAAACAGAAACTGCGTTCATGCTCTAAAAAATTCAAAAGGCATTCATAAGTAGACGTCCAATCTACATCATCAGCTGGGGTTTATTTTTCAGCAAGACCAATAGTTGGAGTTCTGCCTATCGAAGCAGCATCTTTATTCGGATGGAAAATGAATCCTCAAGGAACATGGCCAGGCGCTTTATTGTGTATGCAGTGTGTGGCCAGGTTCAAATTGGCAATCAATTATCCAATTAAGACTGACAGAAATGCACATCAGGAATTCCAGCCCATCAGTCCAAGCTTCTGATTGGAACACGATTAGAGGGACTTAATTAAACCCTAGGTGCTGGGTGTTTAAACATCATTTGTGCGGCGTCGGAGGGCTTGGAAAATATAAATCTGGATTCTGGATTCTCCACACTTATCCCGGTTACAGAACAGAAAAGACATGATGTAAAAAAACAAAATGTCCCTTTGACTTCATCCCATGAAGCTTTTTTTTAATATTATTATTCAAAGAGGTGCAAGGAGCATGGAATTGTAAAATTAAAATACATGCCCTTGGGAAGATCAGAAGAAAGAGGTAAATATTTGTGAAAATTGCACAGTACAATGCAATAACAATAGCGACCATGATATTGTGCCACATTAGTCTTAAAACCATTCCCACGGTTTAGCGGGCTCTGAATAATTCAAGGACATACCATACCATGGAGAGCCGTATAAGTGTGATGTGTAGAATGAAATGCAGCTTGCTTCTCAGATTCTTAGGGCTATTTTCTTACTTGCCCAACCTCTCCTTCTCCTGTGTGGTTGTTTAGTGCCTGTATTGATTTCTGAGCTGTTTCTTCCTCCTATGTCAGACAGTGTGAAATGGAAGGCACTGCATTTTAATATTGGGTTGTGAATTAATCATTTTTCCTGATAGCAAAGCTCAGCTCTGTCCCTGTAGGAGAACACCTTATCACAGCAAATAGGATTCAAAGGGAGAGGAGCAGTATAATCCACAGCTAATTGGATGAAATGGCTGCGCTCTCTCCCTCCTTCCAGGGGCTAGCGTCCATGCAGCCCCCTCCACAGGGATCTTGGAGCCACCGAAGAGGTTATTACAGTTTGTCCTAAGGGAGCATTAATACCTTAGCCCTTGTTCAGACATGCAAATAATCTAATTCAAGGTCTAGCTAATTAACAACTTAGCTACAGTAAAGATAAAGAGGCTCAATAATAAGCCGGAGCTTTTTGTAGGAGGGCAATGTACCACCTACCTAAGATACACCAATGTCACAAAAACAGGAGGCGCACTTGGAAATTAGCAAACAACCTTGTATTGTAATGAAAAAGAGGGCTTTGAGCGAAATGTAGAACAATTACCATGAAAGGCTGATGCAAAACTGGTCACTTCAGGGACTGTATGAAAATTATTAAGGCAGAGGAGTCTATGTTTTTGGGAGCGTGGGGGAGGGTGTTTAGAGATGCTCTCTCCAGAGAGCCTGTCATTTGTCACTGTTTTTAAGCAGCGTCCACATCCACTTTATTCTGTTTCTTAACAGCAAGCAGAGATACAGTGAAGACAAATTTGTTAAAAAAATGTGACCAGTTAAATTTGGTTAACAGGAAGCAATATTTTTGTATGTTCGCCATCATTTTGGCAAAGTAACTCCCACTTCTATTGTGTGATTTTGTGGCTCTGCTAATTGTTTTTTGCCTATTAACATTCAAACTTTAAATTGGAATACCCACTCTTACATTATATGTGCTCTATAAGTTATCAATGAGGATAGTGTGGATTTATAAAAGTGGGATTGTGTGATGTATTAAGTTACAGTCAGAGTCTCACCTAGATGGTGGTCTGCACACCCAGTTAGACAGGAGCACTGACATGGAAGCCAAGCTAAGTACTGGAAGGGGGCAACAGCAAAACATAATTTAGCCACCTAAAAAATGGTATCAGTTAGGAATGTATGCTACATTTAGAATATTTTCACTTCTTTACCTTTCCTTCAGACAGGTGGAACTGAAGCTCTTATCAAAGCCACCAGACCCCATCGACAAAAGCAGTAATTTTACTTGCAGAACACAGGATTTGCTGGTCTAACGCTGCTTTGATCTGCGAGTGTGTTTGTGTTATACAATGACCTCATGTTTTCAAAATGGTGTAACATTCATTCATTTATTCATTCGCTATCCGTAACCGCTTATCTGAACACACTGTCACAGGGGGCTGGACCCGATCCCATCTGATATTTTCTATAAATAGATGATTATGAAATATGGATTTTTTCGTAAGTAGCTTTTGCGTAGCCCTCGTCGGCGAGGGCTCTCTGGATTATTGTATGAATTATTTTTATTTTTAATGCTGGGGTGGTGGTCTTGATTTTTAAAAGTGTAAAATGTGATGTTTGCCCTTCGTTCCCACCCCCATTAATTTAAGTACAGTCCCTAACAATGAATATGTATATATAGTATACTAGTATTCAATCACATTTATTTAAGCACATATCATTCCTGCTGTTTATTGAATAAATGTTTAAGTTGCGTATGAACCTTGGCTGTTAACCCCCGGGATTGATGTGCTCACAATATGTAAAGTGTGATGTCTTCAGTGACTGATCAGATGGATATGTCAACATTTTTTTGACACTTAGCATGCTTAAGTCTAATAAGAGTTTCTCCTTGAGTGCTCATGCAGCGTACTATGGGCACTTATTTGAATAGCCTCTGTAGGCTGTTGTCTCATAATAAGCAGCAGAAAAATGGAACATGTTTTAAGGCATCCCTGGCTTTTCCAGGGTAAAATGTTAATCCAGCTTTAGCAAGGTTACATGGTCAAGGTTGCCAAATTACCAACGAGCACTAATCACCCCTGCCTTGGAGCGAGTCTGGCTCAGAAGCAAACACTGTGGAACATTGCTCCCAGCCCCCGCTGAAATGCCTCGCCACACTCACAGCCACACGGCCTTTCCTGTGTGTGAAATTGTGATTTACAACATCAATTTACATCTGCCAATACCAAATAACTTTTCCTTAAATACATCAAGTTTCTGCTCCAAAGGGTCTGTGTTCTCCCTCGGAGCTTGTTTTAAACATACTGTAAGTGTGTACTATATATCAGACTTAAACAAACATGGAGATCACTGACCTTTACAAATTACAACATTACCGTCATGACAGGATCAGCATCAATTAACACTGAAAAATTTCATATGTTACTATGTTTATATTCTTTTTAAATTGAGCATGAAAAAAGTGTATATAATGTGCTCCGCCAGAATAAAAGGATTGACATTTGCACATACTCCAACTGATGTATGTCTTTCTTTAAGGTTCAAGAAAGAGCTGTAACAACATATTACTACATATAGCCTATATACGTATGTGTGTTTATAAATGCATGTCTGTGTGTGTGCCTGTGCAACATTTAGTTGTTCTTATGGCCACTTATACCTTCCCTCTCGAGCAATGTTCTTAATGACTGATGAGGTTTGTAATTTGTTCAGTATGTTAAGTAACAACAAAAAGCCAAACTTTGACTAACCTGCTCATTGTTAATGAATGAAAGCTGTTTCACACCGAACACAGAAATGTATTCAAACTGAACTTGTGTTTTTTTTATGAAGCAGACTGGAATAAATACATGGATGGACCTTAATTTATCAGATATCATGGTGAAATATGAGTTTGACCAATTAAATCCTTTGTCAAACCTCCCAGTTATCGGTCATAGCTAGCTTGTTGCCAAAATTGGGAGCAATCAATCAACACCCAATATTGTATGACAAACACTGCAACAACTGGCTCTACAACAAAACAAGGACAATAAATAGCTAGAGATCAGATACAATGAAGATGGCAATGAAGCTAACGTTAAACAGTACAGAAACTAATCTGACCCTGAATTTAATGCTAACGCTAGCTGTGGCTAGCCCTGTTCCACTACCATTCCATGCATGAAAATAGTTCCCATCAACTCTGTTTCAGAAATGCTGGCTAAAAACTCCAGCACCCAGCTGTTCAAGGAAATGAAGTAGCTTTTTATAAAAATTAAACTATCCTTTTTGAAGATTTACGTCTTCAGTAGGAACCATCATGCAATTGGCAGCACTAATTAGAATAGTGAGACATGGAATAATGTATTGATGATTTTTGTCTTTAATGGAATTTGTTGATAATGAGAAAATTTAAATACAATATATAATCATAAAAGTAATATATGTATATAGCATCACCCATATCCTTTAAAAAGCTGATTTTAAATAAGAGGTTCTGCTCATGTCTGCCATGATGATTGAAGTGTAGATGTAACACAGTGAGATTAAACAACTTCTTATCCTCTAGACACAAACAATGGCCAATTTTTATAATTCTGACACAGTCATCAGTTGCTATCATGAGATAATTTCCAGACAAGGCAATATACATAATCTGCACATAATATGCATACTGCATATATTGTGCTTAGTAGTATGTCTATTAGGTCCTCTTATTAAAGTGTTATTACAAAGGGTTAATGAAAGTATAGCATAAAATATGGTATACCAAGTGTTAGAGTCCAATCACTCTTTTTAATAGCTTTGTAGCGGCCAGAAAATCAAGTATTCATGAAGATTGAGGAAGATGATCCAGTGAACTTCAATTTAATTGGTGCAAATTAAAACAATCCATCTTTTGCAGCTGTCTATCTATCTGCTATCACCACTTCATTGCTCGTCTTGCACCTTGATTACAATTATCTTTTAATAGCAAAACTTGTCAGCAATTTCTCTCCCTTCTGATTTACGCCCCGGCCCAACACAGCGTTGTTCCACTCATATTATTCATGTTTTAGTGTAATGCGGAGTAAGCCTCCACTGGGCAGACGCAAGATGTATTGACACCATCACCTCATATCTGCTGGGTGCTATGACATATGGCAAACTGTCTCTCTGCAGTATAGGCTGCAATCCTTCCCCCATTCATACAAAAAGAGCATGTTTGCATGCTAGGGGTTTGCTCCCTGTAGACTACGCTCGGAGTGAAGTACATCAATGGATTACAAAATAAATGCATATGCAGACACTATTTTTTTTGCAGTGTCCAATAATGGTTCCAGGCAATTAGAGCGAAAGATGACACTCTGACTTTTAATTTGGGACAAAGTGATCTCTCTCTCTCTCTCCCCTCTTTCACCCTCCCCTGCCTCTCACCTGATATGCTGAGCTAAGGCCTTTTGCAAAGATACATAGCTGTAGTCTTATTTTATCATAAAATGGGATCTTGCCATTTCCTTGCAATGACTGGAAGTTGAAATGCTCGTCTTAAGTGACTTAAGATTTCATAGATGACACGGGTGGTAGTGCTTTGGGAATGGAAGGCATCAATAGCTGTTGAGCTAAGCAGAACATAACGTATTTGTGAGATCCAAGCAAAACAGCAGCTGAAAACACAATAAAGTGCTGAGAGGAGGTGAGAACAGCAGCTCTTTTGTATTCATTGTGCGCTACTGACTCTCTGAAGCCAAAAGTGTGTTCTAACTTTTGGAAATCAAATCTAAGTATTCCTCTGCAATAGTTTGTAATTCGCCAGAGCGAGTGTCAGAACAGCCTTCATTAGAAAAAATTGATATTTTGTCTAAATCTCCCTTCCAAAGTATCAGCAGCAGACTCATTGTTGCGGCAATAAAATATATCCAAGTCAAGAGTTTCAGCATTTGAAATTGCTGGACATTACAGTAAATGAGCCATGCATGGGCAATAATCAACAAAGAGATGGAGGAAAAACAGAGCATATATTCATACTTCATAAAACTTCATATCAAGATATGTGATCAATGGGAGAAAAGGCCTTGCTCTCTAGTATTTTATTGCCAATAATTATTCACTTACCATGCATTATAGATCCATTACGCTCTTACAATTCCTTATAAACTCGACAATTAAAAAAGGTACTCGAGGAAAGTAAAATATGTGAAAAATGAGAAAACAATTTTACAACTGACAATGATTTCTGTTGTTAGTCTCTGTTGGTGGATGGAAGAGTTCCCCTCGCTTAAAAAAAAAATCTGTTGGTGCTTTAGGGAATTGTTCGGCCATTTCCACTATGCCCCAAATAAACTTGGATGTTCTCCATCCATCAGGTGACTACATGGAGAGCTGACCTGTCATAAATTCACTCTGTGGGGATGATGACAGGGCCGGAGCCAATCTTCATGAAAGAATAAAAAAATGGCACTAGACTCCCATCCCCCCGCTCCCTGAGCCCCCGTCCAACCCCGACTCACCCTTTACCCTCAGTACTGAAGCACCCTTGCTCCCTATCTTCCTGCCTATCTCTCTCTCTTTGCACTTACCAGGGTTTCTCTCTCTCTCTCTTTCTCCCTCTCTCACCCCCTTTTCTCTCCATGGGTAAGCAGGTAATCATGAGCTGTCACAGAAAGGTGACCCATTAATGTGATGGATACGGTGTGAAAAACAAATGGTGTGAAACGTGTGGATTGCTGTCCTTACTGCACCTTGGCCTTTTGTTCTGTCATATCAATATCCACACAGGGCCTCATTACACCGCTGCACTACACAATGAGTGGAGCGCCGGGGTCAAGACTGCGCCACGCTCCCTTTGACTGGCTCCGACTGGGCTTTTCAGCTCAACCTCACCCCAAAGGACTCCCAGGTAAACAGGAAGAGGGGCAGCCTCTGGAGCCAGAGACAGCACACATCATCCCAGGCTAAATAAGCAACCCCCCAGCAGTCCCGAATTCATCAGAGGCCCCGACTCTGCTGCCTATACATGCCCGTAGACAATAATTACATGGAGAAATCACTGAGTTCTAGTTGATGCATGAACGTCTATTTTTGTCAATTTTATTCCCCTTACGCTCAAAAAAAAATTTTTTTTTGAGCATAAGTTTGTCACTACAGTGCGAAAGGAAATGGCAGTACATAGAATGAACAAAAACCCACAAAGATTGTCGTGGACATTATTGCAATTTTTACAACCAATAACGCTTTGCCATCCACTGCCAGCTACAAGCTAACAAGCTAACAAAACAAACAAAAACAAGCTGAAAGATGCTGACTTCTCTTACCATTCTGATACATCTGTTAGTTGCTGACTGGTATTTGTTGCCCAACAGACTCCTCGACTGAGTCTGGAGACTCACTGATGTTTCCTCAACATTATACCAGACGTTGACATTACAGATTGCGCTGCTCTTTCACCGCTCAACCTAGTCCACAGTGGTGGTTAGGCAGGACAGAAGCCAGATCCAGAACATCTCAGTGAAGGAAGAAGAGCCACTTCTGAGAGGTTTTTTTTTCTTCCCTTTTTTATGGGAAACCCATGTTAAATAAAGTATCAAGGCAGAGTATTTTTAAATACATTTTAACGTCTCTGGAGAAAGACTTTAAATGTCAGCTGTGGTCTTGGGAGCCTAGAAGTCTAAAAAGTTGCAAGCTATCTTTACGTTATGTCCACAAGGTCAAAAATGTCTATTTATCGAACACATGCTGTTGGTGTCGATGTTTCACATATTTCCTTTGTTATTTTTTTCTGCAAACTTCCCCTGGCTATAGATCACATTTTTCCCAGACAATGGCAGGTCACATAGTGATAATTGAAACTCTACATTGCCAGACTGTGTGTGAACAGCAGCCAAAGAATCAATAAGTTGGACTTATATGAATGTGTATGGACTCCTAAATTGCTTCAGGCATACTGTAAGATGGGCACTTAGATTTTCAAAGAGCCATACTGCCAGTCAAGGTCAGGAGGGGAGGCAGTGAGGAGCTACTGTATCACAGTCCTGGTCTAACCCTGCTCTGTCCATTACACTTCCACACTGGATGGTCAAGCACTTATTAAAGACTGAGGCTAATTCCACTGCCAGGACCTGTGATCCTCAAAGTAACAGCTAATCACCAATTAAGAAATATTATGGATTACAATCAATTGATTTTATGTGCAGGCTATTGACTTATGGGACCCTGAGAATTGTGCCTAATAAGAGTTTCTCTATGGGTTTAAAATATACACCATGCAAAATTAAAATCCTCTTATTAAAAAAGATTAGAAAATATGTTTGACCGGGTTTGGTTCCTCATTTTCAGTCATACAGTAGAGGTGAAATACAGTGCAGCAGGCTCCACATGTAAGCCAGTACAAGAGATGTCGATACACCCTCTGTGTTCCCCCTGAGGTCTACAGTGGTGGTCTAGTGGACACCTCAGATGAAACGCTGGAGACTCTATTAAGGACAGTGGTTACGGGCCACAGACTAATCTAGTATGACAAACTGGAGGTGTCCTGTTATTTCCAGACCCGGTGATGAATCGAGGGCTGTAGTCCCCCATGCTGTCATGTCAGAGTGGAGCTGAAACAGATTGAGAGGGAGCAGACAGCAGATTGATGTTGCAGGCTTCTTCTCTCTCCTCTAAAACACACAGAATCAGTCCATTAGCCCTCCTCCCATTTGACTATCATTCTGCACAGGCAGCTGCCCCCACATTCAAATCCGAGTCTCACCTAGGGGCTGAATCACAGACATACAGCAAACCAGGGAAGTCTTTAGCTTTCCTTGTTTTTTCCCCCAATTTTTTTTTTTACATTAACCAAATATTTCTGAAATAGTGATCTCAATATTTTTTTTAATGTAAAATCATGCCTTTGCAGCCTATACTGTATCTGTGATCTTGTGTTAAATAGGTCTTCCTTATGAAAATATCCTCTACTACATGGGAGGAGATGCTTTTTAAAAAATGAGTTACATTTATTAAAACGTAAGAAAAATTGCTTTTAGCGTAGTCAGAATGGGACCATACCAAGCGGTAACGTCTGGGAAATGCCTCAAACCTGCATTATTTTGAATGGCCAGCAGGGGCAGACTACATCATTTGCAAAAAAGAAGTCCTAAAATTGTCTCCTTCAGTGTTCAGTTGCACTTAACGACACCATAAGTTGATGTTTCGTCATTTTTTTCAACTTGCCAACGAAGCTAACTAGCTACTATTAGGTGAAAACTCAGTTCCACCCTCTCGTCCAAAAATGGTCAGTTCTGGCTCCACCACCACCAAACAAAACTGCGGTGACCAATATGCCAAACTCAAGGTAATAAAACTATAGATAACAAACCAACGGGTGGCCAAATCAGCTTCTTATATACAGTCGTACACAGTAAATTGAAAAAGGAAAATACTGCAATCTATAGAAACATATGTAGTTCATTCTTATTTTTGTAGGCATACTAACATATAACATTGGTGAGCTTTACAAGTGCTCCTAGGTGGATTTTATTACCTTTGGACGGACAGTCAGTCCACGTTTTCAGGCTTAATGCTAATCTAAGCTAAAGGTTGATATACAAAGTAAGCCTTATATTTACCGCACTGACATGAGAGTGGGATCAATCTTTTCATATAACTCTTGACAAGAAAGCAAAAAAAATAATAACTCTGTATTGTGTCAATTTTCATTTAACATAATTTATTTTAAGCCATAGGCTAATTGAAAATGTCATTGCCGCTTTGATGTTACCAAGAATAAAACTGTTAATGTTCAACCATTCAACATTTTCTGTCATGCCTTACATTTAAAAGCATTATATTTAAATTATGTATACGTGCTACATTTAGAATAGGTTTCATATAGTTAACTGTACGTCCTGGACAACCATTGAGCGCTCAACTTTGAAAATGTTAAGAGGCTATCATTTTTAATTATTTACACTGATAAAAGAGGGAATCTTCAGGCCGGGGTTAACTATGGTTATCGTTAATGGAGAAATGAAGACAATGACAGTGCTCCATAGTGGGTCCTG
>CAFUXE010000703.1:270300-312663 GCA_903364295.1 Serranus cabrilla
CCCCCCCCTATGGGCTGCAGAGAAGGAGGCCGGCTATGAACCCCGAGGAAGTCATTAGGAGACCAGTGACCTCACTGGTGCAGAGCTTCAAAAAAGCTGCCCACTGGCATGATGTCATACTTCACATGTCAACCTTCATCACAGCAACATAGAAGAAGAGTCCGAAACTGTAAGAAGTGCATCATGTACCTGGAGCTGTACCTCTATCAGATACACAGCAGTGGGATGAGCATCACCTACAGTATGCTACTGTGTCTACACACACACACACACACACTTTATTCATTGGCTTTAGCTCAGGTCTTGAATGAGTTTCATTTTTACCTACGTGTGCTAGATTATGTGGTTGTCCACAATTTCACAATAACTTAAAACTAAAGAGCTGATCTCCCAGTAAAATTATCATACTAATACGCAAATGAATCCATTCAGCTATCAGAGTCCCTCAGACATCCCTGTATGTTCCATAAATATCTCTGACATGGAATGTTCATGATGTCTGCAAATTACCCGGTGACAGTAACGAACTAGAAATCACAATCGGTAAGAGCAACAAGAATGTTATGTACAGTGAGGAGGTACAACTTATTGTATTTTTACTTTATTGCTGCCTTTTTTCATTGTTGCAAGGTTGTTTTTGTTTGTTTTTTGGCTTGGATGACTTTCTGTTCACTGTTCAAGTGAGTTTTCTGTTTATGCTACATGTTACACATTGGTACTATGGATGTTATTGAGTAACCATTTGATCAACAATAACAAAAACAAACTAATACCATTTAAACATTTAATAAAAAAAACTTAGTATGTAAAAAAAAAAAAAAAAAAGTCTAATTAAAAATACATTTTTTAAAAAGTTTGATAGTTAAAGGTTGGTGAGGAACTCAGCCTCTGATTGGCTGTCAGACTCAAACAAAGGCATCCTGGACTTTTTACAACACAGATAATTCATTACAGAGGACATCCATTGTCTAATTCATCATTTTGGAATTATTTCACAGTCTCCAAAAAGACACTGCACTGTGTTTAATGGAGTCGCATGAAACATTTGTCACAATTGCATTTACAATTTGCAGTTGTTATGTCTGTTATGTCGCAGTACACAGGATTTTTTTTGATGAGTACATCTGGGTGGTATAAAGAAATCCGCCACTTATTTTCCTAGAAACAGCATTACTAAAATAAAATCCAGGTTCATTTTCCGCGTGTTTACAAACTTTACAAAAGCTAAATCATTCTAGCTTCAACATACATTTAAAGGCTATTACATAGCTGGTAGTCTTTATTTCAGGAACTCAGCCACTCTCTGTGGGAGTTATAAAAGTCCCCAGCCCTACAAAATAAATACAAACACAGCCACAGCAGCAGGTGGATCTCAAAGGTGGCACTATATTCCAATTCCAGATTGGGCCTTTAATGACAACTTGCACTGTGGAAGTGAATGGATGCACATTTATCACCCATATTCCCTCACCCTGTAGGACCAGGAGGACCAGGCGTGTAGACTAATGAACTGCAAACTCTCCTCTAGGCTTCGCTTTGTAATGATGGAACTACTCAGGATTTTCTTTTTTCTTTCCTTCTTTCTTTTTTTAATTTGGTCCTTAAGAAAATAACAACCCTCCTTGGCCCTGCTCATTACTGCTTGGCTGTGGTGACCATTAGGAAATGAAAATAACTTTGCTCATTTTGTGCAAAGCAAAGGCCTGTAGGCTGAGGGTCTGAGTAAAGAATTGAATTTCTAAATATAACTTGAGTGCTCACAGGCTGCTGTGCACTCATATAAAGGAATGGTGTGATGGGCTAGTTTACACGGCCACTAAATTGCAAATAGAATCATTGTTTGGTGCGGAGCAATGAATAAGAGATTTAAATCAAAACGTAAAAAAAAAACTTAATTGTGCATTTTCTCATTACCCTTTCGTGGGCAGAGCACAAGCTATTGTGTAAGTGAGATATGCTGAGTCAGGAGCATGGGTGCGCTCACCCTAAAATGCTCTCAGTTGTTTGTAAGTTGAGGGTGAGTCGAGCCACACAGTCTTCTTTCTCACTGTAACGCTGTGGTTGTCATTATAAATTTAACTTCATCTGCCTATCGTGAGTCAGTCAAACATCATCAGAGCTCCCACAGTCACTTTCTACAACAAAAGGTCTGGATTTAAGTTGTATTACTGTAAGAATTAACAGCTCCTATAATCCTTGCTGCAAAGGGATCTATCTGACATCACTGAACAGTGAGACTCATTTCGTCTGGACTGCAGGGATGCACTGATGTATTGTGGAATTTACTGTATTGCATCATTCAGTACAACATCGTAAAGGGAACAATTCAGCATACTTTTTAAAAGATGTGTTCTTATCAAAGGTTTTCTTTGTGTTTCATCTAAAGTATCCACTGAGGACCCACAGAAATGGGTCAGGCAGAGCTTTTCTATTCTAAAGTCTTGAAATATTACACTTTTATTAGGTTGAATGTGATGGGATGGAAATATAAGGCACACTCTCAGGCACTTAGCCATTACTTTTAAAATATATAAGTCTAAAAAAGCCATGTAGCAAATCAATTCATGGCTTTTGTACATCTTTACAACCATAATGTCTTATTCTTTTTTGTGTGTGAAACAATAAATCACAACTTACTGTATTGTAAACGATCAGTGTATTATATTGCAACTACTTGCTGAGCTATGTTTACTTATTATTTAGTAGCATTAAAGCAAGCTCATTGCTGCCATGCTACAAATAGAATAATGGAGCAGTATCATGTTGTAAGGTGAAAAGTTTATAGTTATATGAAGGAGTTTTTCATCTTATAGCAAAACATTTTCGCAATATCATCAGATACAAAGTTATCATCGTATAACAACAAACATTTTATAACAAACACGATTCATCTTGTTATAAAGTGAAATGTTTCAGGTTATAACAAGTTATCATGTCATAACATATTTTTTATGTTATAACATGTTGGTATAACAATATAATGTTTATGTTGTTATAATAGGAATTGTTTCATATCATAATAATAAGTCGTCTTGGCTTGTTGTAACAATATACTTTTTCGATAACGGAGTGAAGAGAAAATAGGGTATAAAAGATATGGATGTAGCTTCAGGGTCTGTGAAAGTGAAGCCAATGTAGAAATGCATTAAACCTGCATTCTTCCTAATGACCAACAGGGGGAGACTCCTCTGGTTTATGGAAGTCTATGAGAAAATTATGCTACTTCTGACTTAAGTTTATTATTATTTTTCCATGTTTCTAGGCCTGATTTTGTTATACAAAATTAGCATCTCAATTAATATCAGTTAAGTTAAACTATGAATGCCCCTTACTAACCAGGATAGCTAGCATTAGCTGGTGAATTCCAGTTTTCTACATGGTACCTGGGCCCACAGGCTTTTAACCATGCAAAACTCCTCCTTGTATTGAGGTGAGTGGAGGTGTGTATTCTTGTTTTCAATTCAACTTTACTTTTGTAAGAAAGAGGAAAATTGTGTTATTTCCTCTTTCAAAAAGACACAGCTTCACTAGCCAGGGCTTTTAACAGCCCTGTACACTATATACCAGCCGGATATCAGGTACGTTTAAATTCACTGGCTTTAACACTGTGACAGTGCACAGAATCTGCTCTTGTCAATATGTGTTGAAATGTGTTTTGTGCAGTGTTGAGTCTCACGGCACTCGTACACCATCGATTCTCTCACTCCAAACACAAATGTGGTGGCAAGCCCGACGTATTTGGCAGAGACCAATGTCCAGTGGTGACTGGATGAATGGGCCACAATATTGCACTGAGTGAGCACGCTCCCACATCGAGGCTGGACTGCTGTTTAAATCAAGCGGGCGGTCACACTCGATGTGTACATCACCACTGAGGCATGGTGAGCAATGAGACGCCTGTACAAGGCCCCTGCTGGCCTATTGCAGGGCTGGACTGCTGAGGCCCCTGGGCTGCCTAATCAAATCTGAAACCATCACATTCACTAGGCTCTCAGGCAAGGATGCATGCAAAAAAAAAAAAAAGAAATCACCAATCATACCCCTCCCCCACTGCTCTTAAATACCGCCATTAGGAAGGCATTACAAAGGAATATGTAAGTGATGGAAGTGTAGCATTTCATTTCTTTCTCCTGGTTTCCCATCAGGAAGCAGCTCTGTGGTTAAACAGAGGGTAGAGAAATTGCAGAGCAGAAATCTGCTGGTCGATCCATCCAGTGCAAAAACACTTGTGATGCACAGTACAGTATCTGTATCATCAACCATATGCAGCTGATAACTACAATCTCTAACTTTCCAGACCTATGAAATTGATGTGTTTATTTAGCGTGTCCAAGCCGAGGCAGAGCAGTAATAGCCTTGTCTAGGGGGCGAAGATGGAATCCCGTCGCTTTACCATCGATGTAGGATAATGGTTTCCTTTGATGGAGATTTGGGCCATCTCAACATAATTAGGCAAGCGTGAACAATGATCTCCATAAAGTGCAGAGTACTAATTAAAACAGTTCAGCTTTACAGCATTTCAAACATGACAATAAAAATAACAAGAGGACCCAAATGGATTGCACACTGTGCCAATAGTTCCGAGGAAAACACTGTATCAGATATTCAAAGCGCATTGAATTCACTCTAATAGAAATATGGTTTAGTAGAAAAATAGATAATTATACAAAAAAATATATGTGTATTAAATTAATCACTTCTTATTTTCATTTCATCTCTGTTTCCCTGCAGACAAACAAATATAGGATTTAATCTCAAACAACAATGAGCAAAGTTATCATATTAGTCACTCAGACGTCACGGCTGCATTTATCAAGTGTCTCTTCTGCACAATAATATACCAGTTATTACTATAATACAGGCTCTGAATGCAAACTGTATATATGATGCTTAAGTCCGCTGCTTTGACCTTATTTTCTCTCCTCATTAACATGTTTCATAAGAGTTGAGTTAAGCACCATTACACGGTACCCTTCTAAGTATCCGCAGTCCATTAATGCTCGCTGTCTGAAAGCATTTAAAGCTCAGAAGATCAGAATAATAACAAAAAGGTTTCCAATTGTGTGTTCGTGATCCAAATAGCCAGTCTCTGGAGAGGCGCATTGATTCCTAAATGAATGCAAGGCTAGAGAAAAATGGATTTCTTCCTTAAGATGTGACTTTATATCTCTTCTTTAAATCCCTGCAGCACTGTGTGCATTTGATTACACACTGAGATGGAGGAAATCTTTGCATCTTTATAAAATATTCATTGGAGTGGATGGGTGAGGCAAGGCTCTGTAGATGGTTGCTTGGTGATGGAGGAAATCTTTGGAAGTTCAAGTGGATAGAAACAGAATTTGGTGTCTGCTGTGTAAATCACATAAGTAGGTCAGACATTTGAATGCCAAAACGGCTAAAAATCAGTTTGGATTTTGTACTCCTATAAAAGATAGTGTGCAAAGTACTTAATGGAGTCCTTTAATAAATGCTGCGCATCAAGTAAATGAGCTGATCGAGTGATTTACTGTTGTGAGATTGCTTTTGTTACAGCATCTTTCATCCATTTTACGCTGACAAAAGATTGATTTAAGATATGATCGTGATTAAATTACAGCTGGTTCCTTTATTACCCTCTTGGCAGTCTATAGTCTTTGTTCCCACTGTTAGTAGGAGCCTTCTTCATATTCTTCAAGTTTATATAACCATGTGGTGACATTCCTGCAATGGTCACACGTTTCCAGTTCCAACAACTATCTCTTATATGTCTTATAACAATGTCTCTCTTTATTTCTTCCTCCGTGAGCTTCTGTTCAACCTGCATCATGTGCAAAAATACACCCAAATTAGGCTCAATACAGATTGTTGATCAGATAATTGGCCGACAAAATGAATGGTGAGTAATGAGGTCTTAAAAGACAAATGCTAAAGCAATTAGCTAGTGCCCTCTCCGGAGTGCATGCTGTTTTTATTATTTTTTGGCATGGATATGCAGAGACATTACATCTCTGATTAGCTGAAGATATAGAGAGCTAAACGTTAGCATTAGGGCTAAACAACAAGACATCCTAACTTATAGACCATGAATACTTCTGAACAGGGGCAAGTAAAGGAAGGCTGATATCTGAGTAATGTTACAGAGCACGTTTTTAGTCACACCACCACATGCATGATAAAACGTATTGAAATCCACATGCTCAGATGAACCCATCTGATCCACAAACAACATGCCGAGCCTATTTACACATAAACACACAGATTAACAACATCCAGTCCACAACCAAAACACATCCTGCTGCAAATTAACATAATATTCATTATGATCATGAGTCAGCACTCAGGAGATAAAAATCCTGTCCACACAGAGACAGACAGGCTGTGCAGAGACACACACACTTGAGACAAGTAACATACACAAGAGTCCAGTCCAACTATGGGAGATGACTCTGACAGTAATATGTAGGTTACGTTGTTGATAAACAATCCATATGACAGGTAAATGTCAAACTGCATCACTGCAGTCAGTGGGAGAAGGTAATGGTGACCAATCATCATTTTATATTATAAACATTGTATCAGACTTTTTTACTTTTACTCCACTACATTTAACTGACAGCTTGAGCTACTTCATAACTAAAAAGATTTTTGTATAAAACATATGAAAAGTTAATTAAATATTAGAATTTCTTATCAATTAAAGTACCCAACAGTTTATACAAGTACAGCTAAGATGATTAGTCAATTAATCTATTGAAGGAAAATGAAATGGCAGTTCTTTGGATGGTTTGTCATGTAGAATCATTCATGGTTCCATCTTACACGGATTTGCAGCTTTTCCTTTAAATAATTCACTCAACTCTGAGGGTTTTTTCCCGCATTTTACTTTTATTACTTTCAATATATTTCCCTGAATGTACTTACATACTTTTACTTAAGTAACTTTTTCAATGCAGGACTTTTACTATGTAGTATCTAAGACTGGGGTCTATATACTTCCTCCAGCACTGCTGTTTATGGCTGATCATTACATGCAAATCCAGTGTGTGTGACTACTGTACATTCTCAAGGTGAAATGGGAAGTGAGTGAAATTTCAAATCCATACTTGGCCTTTTCAAAATGCCAGAAGGTGTCACTGTTCATGCAACACTTCCACTCTTAATCCTGGAAAGTTAAAACCTTCACACCCTCCTGATACACTTTGTAAACACTGTTTGTAAAGACTGTGCATGATTTACATCTGAATAAATAGCTTATAATATAATATGGGAAATGATCATTTGGAGATGTTTTAATTGCCTGTATAGAAAACCAACTTGTGCAGATACTTTATGTATCAATAACAGACATTAAACACTTATTTAAAAGTAAGCAACTACAATGTAATGCAACACATTGATAAAAGTATTAGTATGAATGTTACTGTTTTGAAATCTCTCTTAAGAAAGTAGATGTAATTTGGTGTAACAAACAGCTGATGCAAAGGAACAGCTCGGAAAGTAAAAAGCCAGAGAAAGAGTAGACGGAGCAGAAAAGACAGACAGCGCACACACGCACACAGATTGAGTGGAGGGACTTGTCAAAGGACTAATACCCCTCGCTTGGTATCTTCAAAACTGACTGGATGACAAACATGTCTGTCAGCGCTGTGCCAATATAGTTTAGGGCCTCTCGTGATGGGGCACACACCCAATGACAGAAGCAGGTCATTTCCGCTCCCTGGCATCATAAATCCACCGTCTGGCCCCTGTCCGGCTGCTGATGCTGCAGAACACCACACACGGTGGACCTGTCGGAGCACCGTGAGCTACTGCGCTGTCCCCATGGCACGCAGCAACACACACACACATAAACACACACACCACAAACACTCTGAACGTAGGAGTAGTTGTGACCAGCACACTGTCCCATCTGCTCTCATATGGCATCTCAGGTGACTGAAAAACTGTCTACTATCTATCTATCTATCCATCTATCTATACTTTTTGTTAAAGCTTACGGAGCATCTTTCAGTTTGTTTTTTTTACCTCGTCAAGTAAGAAAGCAAAGCTGCCATGCTGTGGTTCACTTGTCCTTTGTGCACAACCTGACACCTCATATTCCTGTCTGCAGTAAAAACTGCACTTAATATACAGTAGCATAGCAAGAATACAGTGCGAGCACGTCAGCTGGGGGATGAGGGATACTGCACGTAATATATTCATGTTTGCTTAAATCAGGCTCAAGGTTAAAACAACACCTATTTCTCTTGGCGTCACATCTCTTTGGCAGAACACAGAGTTTCGATGTGCCAAACATGACACCTCCACTCACTAATACAAGAGAAATAAAGGATGAATGATAAATAAATCTGCATTTTCACAACCTTCAGCTATATACACCTCACCCTCGTTTTCTTCCTCCCAGACAGAAATGCAAATAGGTCATTGAGCTTCATCCCCCTTTTTGCCCTAACATGCAACGACAGTCTTTAAATTCCCGTGGAAGCCTCTCCCTTAAGAAAAAAATATATAGGAAAGTCTCCCATTTAGCATGAAAAGGTATTAATGTTCCCCAACGTAAGGCTAAGGGATCAAAATATGTGCTTTAGGGAAGCCATGACCGCTTTCAGGAAGCCATGGCCGGGGTTGAGCGGAATGCTAAATGCCATACATCCTCAAGGTTATCTCACAAGACAGAGCCCTTTTGGAATCTGCCTCTGCTTTATTTTCTTGAATGCATGCATCAAGCCAGCAGAACGGAAAAGATGAAGGTGACTCCTAGAACGAGTGGAACGCTCTCCCTCTCTGTGCCTGGTGGTTGTAGGGTGCGCACCTCGCTGTGTCCGCAATGAATGGTTGTAATTTGGCGGCGTGCGTAGCAGCCCTGTCCCTCTCTCTCTGTGCAGTGTGTGGGACTGGGATTAGGCAGAGGTACAGTAAGCCAGGGGCTAATACAAAGCACTTAAATGTGAAAAGTGTCATTTCCATCCCCAAGTCCCTGAATATTGAAATTAGGTCATCAGTGCAGCAGAGGCCAATTTTCACCCTCATATATCATGGCTGCCCCTGCACCCAAGGTCTCATTACACCATACATGGTCAATAAGCCATTAACATGCAGCAGACAATGTGTAATGTTCACACAAAGACAATGTGTCTACTGTACAGTAACCGTAGTGAGTCAGTGTTTGTGCCAATACAATAATTCAGGGCAGAAATAAACATTTCTTACAACAAGGAGAGCCATCACTTGGAGTATTTTGGATTGTTTTGAAGCTCGGAGTCGTTTGGAAAAAGGAAGGGAGATGCTTTTGTATGCAGAGTCCTTTTTTTTTTCCAACATCAGTTTGCCAGTGTGATATTCATTTGTTGGAAGCTGTGCTGCATAAACAAACAACGCCCAAGGCTACCACTGGCTGGTTAAACAACCACAGGCTGTTTTCTCTTTTCTCCACCATAGCACATTGTAAATTCCTTGTTGGACCACAACATGCTCTGCTATGTTTATTTAACAAATAGCCTACATGTCCTGACAATTTCACATTGGAATATTTACACCTTAAGAAGAGTGTGTTCAGGCTTTGATTAATTAATAAAAACATGATCTGAATACTGCCTCTGTAATGATTGGTTTGCACTGCACATCCTCTCTAATTTCCAATGATATAAGCGTTCCTTTGTTTGCCGGCATCCTACATTTCTTCTCGCCATTACCCCGCAATAAACACGAGGCATCAACATTCTTCTAACAAACCAAAGGCAGATTGAGGCCCCTGCCACCGCTGTAACAAATGGGGCAAATCATTGTCACAACCCATGTTTCTTTCTGCTTTAACGTGGTTACACGACTGTGCCGGGACATTTATGGACTGCCTGATCCAGTGCTGGCAGATTAAAACAAAATCAAGCCAAACCGGTTTAAACCTCTTCTGTGACGAGTCTCCCAGCATATTGTACACCCAAAAAGCAAACATTTTATTAACAATAAAACATTGTTTTATTTTATTTTCTCGCTCTGATTCAATCTATTTCCCTCAACATTTTTTTCCCGAGTACCTTCTTCCTGCTTGTGAAAATGGGGTTTGTATTGATGAGCTGGGCCCAATATTGATTTCCCATCATTCCTGGTGTGGACATTTTCTGGTCTATTATACTACAGTCGCAGCATATTCCCCTAGCAGCCGTAAAGTGGATATATGGACAACCTGACCTTGGCAATATGGAGATAATGAAATATCCTTAATGACCCTTCCTGAAAGATTTTACAGGCTGGACTATAGACTGCCAACCCATGTACAATAATAGTTAGCGGAGGAGGATTTTAGAGGCCCAACTAAATCTACAGCTCTCTACACGTATTGGGAGGACTGTTAACTTGTCTATTTTACTAGGTTAATGTAACCATTAAGGGCACACAGTTATATGAGAGGAGCTAATATCAAAGACTGCTTTATATGTAAGGGCAGGGTCAGCCATTGCTCTCTGACTCACACCATCAGCAGAGACAAGAGGACAACATTGTTTCCTGTGGAAATACATACGATCTGTGTGTGTATGTTACATTATTTCACATTGATAGCAAATATGTTTAAAGTGGAGGATGGTCATCCATAACATACATCATTTAAACCGCTATTTAGCAGTTATCAACACTAATATAACCACTATAAAATGGTGTATAAGGTTCTATAAGGTTTGACTAAAACAATATAAATGGATAAAAAGTAATAGTAGTAGCAGTATACTTTACTCATAAGCACTATATAAACAATCAATACACACTGTAATGAATCTCTTATAATATATGAGGACAATTTCAAGGGTTTTTAATGTTTTTGTTAATAACTATAAATTATCCTGTTACATATATGCATTTTATATAAACAGTTGTATAAATGTATAACTGATAACACTATATACTGTATACATAGATTATATACCCATATTTGTAATCTTGTAATCACTTTTGTCACCAGTTAAAGTTTGTTTTTCATAGCAGCTATTCATTGTAATTTTTATGATTCAGAAATTATGCGTTTGCGACTCACACCACTATTTATATTTATATTTATGTTTGGAAAGATGTCAAACAGTAAGTAAGATCATCATTTGCATTATTATTCATTAAAATAAAGAATGTTTCATTTTCCTTAAAGTCCACTTTCTTAACCAGCATGTTGTAAAAACATAAAAACCTGGTGAATATACTAACATGATAATTCACTTGCATCAGGACATGTTTGCATCATTTTGCATAAAGTTATTAAGTTAAGTTATTATTAACATATTTTGTATAAACTACCATGGACTTTTGTACGCTTCTGACAAGTAATTTATAATAAACACACCAATGTTATAGGACTCAAACAACATTTTATAACGTTTTATACTAATTATTTATATACTGACTTATAACAATTTGACACTGTTAGAAAGCATGTATTGACTGTTTCCATCATGTATCATTTTTAAAGATACTGAAGATATACTGTATGACTACATATGATTACAGCTGTCACATCAGGCGTTCATTGACTGCATCAGTTATAAATGATTCATAGGAGTTGTAAAATTATGTTTATGAGACTTTAATGGACGGATAAAAATGTTTTGCAAAAACATTATCATTCCACTGTGTTATATAAACAGTTATTAATTGTAAATATATGAGTACATATGAGTGCAAAGTTAAAACAAAATGCTGTCATCATTTGAATAATTTCTAAGAATTGTGTAAAACTGCAGCAACAGAAAGCAGGAATGAACGTCTGAACTTTAGTCGTACTGTAGGTATTTAGGTGTCAGAGTCGGTTAGGCGTCAGCAGGTGAAAAAGGGAGATCATTATTCACATGTCATGCTGACAGTTGTTTCAGAGATTCGCGCCGATAGCAGCTGATAATCATCCCCAGAGCGAAGCAACAATGAACTTGCCCTACCACTCCACTGTCTTCAGAACACTTCAAACATGCTCCACTTCAAACACAAAAGCAGCCATCTCCTTTGATGTCATTGTCAAAAAATGAGTTTTGTTCCACCGCGTTTAAACTCCACCCCCTCCGCTGAAACCTAGACGGAGACGTGCGAGAAACAGATTTTGAACATGAAAAGAGCAGCTGTGTTGTCTGATACAGCCCTCTATCCTCGGGCTGCCATACTTCTCCCCTCGCCTCAACAGAATAGGAAACACAGCCAGAGCTGTGCAGCGCGCGTAACCTTTTATACACTTTTATACAGGCAGACACTCCTGTTAAATGTGAATAATGTTTGCAAAATATATGGCACAGAATGCATACTTATTTCCACGTTTTGTCGTGAGTGTAAGAATGTATGGTAAGCCATGAAGTGCAGCTGAAATATCCAGTATTTCATCTGCAGCCAGCAGCTCTTTGTACAGCTCCTTTACTAAACGGGACCTGGTTGCAGAGGCAGCTGGCTGAGCATGTCTGCTCCTGATGAAATCTCACTACAGACACGGCTGCTTCATAATGACTATAATCACAGCAGATAAGCAACTAGTGCATGGGAAGGAGGGTGGAGATCAGAGGGTGAAAGAAATAGAAGGAGAGAAAAAGTAATTGAATCTTTTGGAGGCACATTCAGATGAAAGCCATTGGCTGTGTGGGAGATGCTTTTCACTGAATGACATTTAGATTACAGAGGTGCCCTGTTCACCATCACGGTCAATACCTCCTTCTTCACAATAGCACTCCTAAGTCTCAGCCACGCTGCTCTCAGAATAAAGAAGGTGTTTCAGCAGTGATGTGGATTTTGGGGATACAGAGTTCGCTGTGTGGATATTCTCAGGATTTAGGAGGGAAACACGGCCGCTGCATTAAAATACAACAGTTATCATTTCTACAGTAGGTTATCTGTTCTGATTGCAATGTATCATCATCATCATTATCATATTGAGGTACTTTTGAAATGTAATAGGTCATAGATTACTATCAAATGTAATAAGTGTAACTATTTTAATAGCTTCATTAAAGCAATGTAACTCGTTACATTTTGATTAATTTTATGACATTTTGTTGGTCGGCTGGTTGAGTATTGATTTGATTGGCAGATAAGAGGCGGTGCAAATTCAAACAAGAGAACCAATCAAAAACAGGACAATTTAGGCGCAAACTACCAAATGAGCGGAGCCTGTCTGACAGTAGAGACAGCTCCTTGTCTGCATTCCTGCTCTAACTTGTACAAATGGCGTATACAGACCACTGTCCTAAAGTGCTGACAACATTTGACAATCCAGTCTGCAAAAGTTTCAAAACAACAAAAAGAATTATATTCTACTTATACATGTGTTACTAAACAGGGGTGTGTCCAGGGGGTGGGCACTGAACTGTGATTGGCCACCCCAGGTATCACGTCATTATTCTAAACTATGATTGGCTATCTGCACAGACAGGAGCGTGGATTTGGGGCTTATTTGTTTGAATTTGGTAATGAAGAGAGTTCCCACACCTATTCAAAAGCCAAGTTCAAGCTCTTAAGCATTTCCTAAGTTACACTATAAAGCTTTCAGCATCTCATAGCTGCGATATCTGTTAAACTTCCAAAGAGCTTGAATTGGACTCTTAAAATGAAATGCTGTACAACATCTTTGTATACTGTATTTACTGTACTGCATGTACTATATATGATATATACAGTTCATATAGTGTACAAAGAGACTGTACATGATTTAAAGGGTACAATTCAAGCTCTTCTCAAGTACTTTCAATGCACTTTCCTGACTATCAAAACCTTTTGTTACCATCAATGCAGCTGCTAGAAATGTAGATGAAACACCTGATTATGTCCAAATCAAGCACTTTTCAAAGATTACATTCAAATTCATTCAAACTCAAGCATATCCCTAACCCTGAAAACACAATTGTTAAAATTAAGCATTTCCAAACCTTTCCAAAGGCTTTGTATAATTTAGGACCTTATATTCAAATGTAAAACCTTTGTAATCACCAAATGTTTTATCAGTAACTGTACTTTAATTGCTGTAACACTAATTACATTTTGAACGACCTAATTCATTACATGTAACTAGTTAGTCCCCAACACTCTCATCGAAACTGCTGTAACATCCACATGTAAGGATATTCACTTCCTGCTGTGTATGGTCATTTGAAATATTCATTGAACTGCCTTATCAAAATGTAACCCACGGCAACTTTCTCCACAGCACCCCCACCCGCTTTTATCCCTTCTATCTCCTGTATTGACACAGACCAGCATATTCCTAATATTAGAGGGATCACATATTGCCCCGGTGACACACTTCAAATGTATCTCAGATTAATGATATATCACGGCAAGGGATCTACAAAAACCATTAGTAAGCCTGACACTTTGACATCAGATTTTAAAAAATTTCCAAGTAATCTTTTTGATTTATGAAAGTGTGTCCAGGTTCATCGGGAGTGATTCCAGATTTATCACATCCTGGTTAGAATTATTAATGATTTTCAATTTGTAAATCTGATGCTGCCATGTTCCGAGGAGCTCCGTGGAATCACCAAAGGCTGATATCAGAGTCCGAGCTTTGCTCCTGAAGCATGATTACTTTATCAAAATATTGCTACCTATGACTTACATTTCACTTATTTTCCACTCCTGCACAGCCTTACCCCGTCGCCTTCATTTCTCTCTCCTCACGTACGAGTGCCACACACATTTTTCAAAAGAACGGCTTCTAAACACCAGAGCAGCCACCAGCTTATGTCGCTGCTTGGCTAATCTTCTGAAGTTAGACATTGCGCTATTAGTTCCGAGTTCCTGACACATGCACTTTTAAGGACCTACTGTGTCAACATGTCAAATGGATGTGGCGCGCAGACAGCTGTACATTGCAATCTTTCTCACTGTTGATGAGAAGCACAGCTAAGATCATCATCACTTTCCAAAGATAGCCAGCTATGTGTTGATGTCGAGGTTTGCTGTGATGTCATGTCAATGCATCAGTGCGACTACTTTACTTCTACTTACACAGTGACTGGAATCCGTTCTGTGTGAGGTGTCCTTTGTGTGGCATATGCCCACTCAGACATGAATAAGACTGGCACTTTGCAAGTAAGCACTATGACCACATAACAAGATGTATGGGTGTGACACCTTTTGCTGAAATGTGCTTTTTCCATTGAAGCCATTCACAACAAACCAGTTGACGTGGACAATAAAAATAAAAAGAGCTCGCAGCCCGGCTTGTTTTGTGGGAACACCTCAATAATTACTTTAAATGCTCTACTCCATAAATAATTACAGGATGGTGATTTTGCCAACGTTTTGTGCTAGTTGCCGTTCCTGTTCTTACGTGTTTATAGTGCGTCTCGCTTCAAAGGGAATCAGTGGATGTGTGAAACTGTTGATAACCCTCTTCAGTCCCTGTCCTGTTGTCAGATAAATACAGCCCTTCACCACATCCATGATTCATTGCTGATACTGCCAACATGAATGTGTTAGTAATAGTGTCTCTTTACTTATTCAAAAGACACAGCTGCATTGTTTCCTCCACTGAATACCACGCACACTATGGTAATATCAATACTTATAAACTATGTAAAATGAGGAAATGGCTTTAAAAATCCATGTGAGAAGAAGAAGGCTTAGTCACAATTCTGCTGCTAGATAAGAAATGCTCTACTCTCATATCTGTGTGATAAACATACTGTAAGGCTACAGCCAGTTTTGCTTAGTTTAGCTTAAAGACTGGAAACAGAGGGAAACCGCTAGCCTTGCACTATCCGAATGCAACAAAACCGCAAAGGTTGTGCCAGAAACTGCAAAAACTCCAAAGATTCACTTCAGAAATAATGCAACAAACATTTCTACATTTTTGTTTGTGTATGTTAGCTTTGGTGCTAGTGGACTGATATGGTTACCTTTGGACATGTTTTGCAGCTAAGCTAACAGGCCCTAGGGTCAAGTGTACCCCAATTCAGTATTGTGTTGAAACAAATCAACCCTCCTATTGTGTTCAGGTTGAATTTGGCCCATTTCCTAATGTTATCTAATTAACCTGAACCCCTTACATCAATCCATGTCATATTAAGTAAATACAAAGAAGAGAATCACGTTTTTCAGGTTTCCATTATGTGTCAGAGCTGGGGAACATATGACCCTTGGTTATGTTTATCATGGGCCATATACTGTAAATCTGAGGAACACACCTGCTAGCTCAAGCTACATCTTTTAATCTAAGTTTATTTACCAAATGTCAATTTTCTGTAATGAAGTAGTAGCTTTGCTCGGTAAAACTATTAATACCATCACAAAAATGTTACAGGAGATCACAGCCTTTCTGACTCTATAGTGACCCGACTATGTCTGCAGCCCACACACACAATCATCATGCTTTTAAATGGTGATTTAACTGGAACGACTGTGAGGAACACAAGAGTGCCAACTAGTAAACAGACAAGTTGGCACTCATTTCTCTGCTACAGTGCTCCCACAGAAAGCCCAGCCAGAGCACGGCGTGTTGCACGTTAATGTTGGACCAAATTCACTTACAGACCAAAAGTACACAATATTCTCTGTATTAGTCCCAACACTGCCTGCTGGGCTGCTGCTTGTGTTTCCAAATGATAGAAAACAATGAAGGAAATCTGCCATTTACTAGCTGCCACATTCCAGGTCTTTGTGCTTTCATTTCACGTGTCTGCTTTTCTGCTAGTTAGAGAAATAAAACATGCATGTTTGCAGGTGAATTTGTTGTAAATATATTAGCCAAAGATGAACTTTTTTTCAAATAACATTAAACAATAATTCAACAAATGAAGGCAGATACATGCAACACTGAATTTGTTGTATTGCTCCGGAAAACATTTCCCCATAATGTAATAAATGCTTTGTGAGATTTTGCACACTGCAATAGAGTGCCAAAATGTGTAGTGCTCTGTAAAAAATGAATCTCATGTTTTTCTCTACTGCCGCTGTATTAAATTACCCAAATCTAAGACAAAACTACCATGAAATCCAAAGAAACTGAATAATCTAAAACAAGAGTGTGAGGAAACTCTTTATGGAAAACATGATAATTGCCTCATACAGAGTTAAGATTTGGTTACATGGTGAATAAGTTAGCTTCAGATTGCTAATATTTCATTGTGAGGGAAGAAACAGATTTTATACCGAGAATTAACAGCAGAGTTCTCATTCATAGTCAACAGGGTTCTCCTGTATGTGAACTGTATTTGCATCTGGGCCCAGAAATTCATTTTTTACATTATTTTCACTGTGTAGATTTTAGGTTTTTGTAGTTGATAATTCAGCTGTAAGCTATATTAACTGGTACGGAATACTTTTTGGATTGTTTAACCACAGAAGCTTGGACTAAGTGATTCATTTTAATGTGAAATGTAAAAACTCCCACAAGGTTGATCTGCTGCCTCGCATTGCCTCTGGAACAAGAGATTTAATTTAATCAATAAAAACAAGATTCCACTTGCTTTTTTTCCCAAGTAGATTTTACCTGTTGGGAGGTTGCATAGTAAAATAGTTAGGAGCCATGCTGTGCCTCTGTGGCCAGAGAAGCAGCTTTACGTGATTATAATGGACATGCTCTGTTGTAGACATGCTGTGGCAGGTCTGTCAATTTCCCATGTATTTTGGCTATTAGATAACAAACACTTAGGCCACTCTTGTATTATTAAACAAAAGGCTATAACCACTAGTTAGCTACTGGTAGGTATACCGCTATGCCAGCTAGTTAAAACAAATACCAGGAGAAATTCAGATTTCGCAAATTAATACCCCTCCAGGATTTTATAGGCTCTCTGAGACTCTCCAGAGTAGGACGAGGGAAAGTCGGTCAGGTTATTGTACATGTCTGGAGCACTGTCCGTTCCATCCGTCTCAATACTCACATTGGAAACCACATTATAAGGAATTCAAATGTGCAGTTAATTCTGAGCTTGATATCAATGCAGGTGCCATGTTTTCTCAGGCTTTTCCTGCCAACATGGTGGCGTAAACACAACAAACCCTGTGACGCCCACAGAGCTCTATGTAAGTTTTATAAACGTGTGCATCAAGTAAACAGGTATTAAGTTATATCAGATTTTAACAAACAACCAATGTCATAGTTATTTTCAGAAGCATGTACTATTTTTATAATAGGAAAAACAAGGCGATTTATTTGGTGTCTTGAGGTCATATACAGTCAGTGTTAGCAATCAGGGAAAATGCATTTTCTGGATAATTGGTTACTTTTATTCTTGTTTCTTTTGCAGTTGTTTGCCAATTGGTGAGTCAGTGTGATACAATGTTTATTGCTTTTTGGTAAAGAGCCCAGGGGAAGCTGTGTATTGCTGTGGAAGTAATTAACAGAAATAGAGGGGTGGCAGCAAAAGAATTTCAAGTGAAATGACGGCTGACTCCCCACTATCACACATTTAAATTTTTCTTCTTCTCTGCTGCTATTTTTTGTGTTTTCTCTTAATGTTGGCCTGGAGTGCAGAGCTTTTTTTAACCTACTGTATTATGTGTAGTTATTTTTAGATACCATCGGATGCTTCTGTTTATATTCTCATGTTTAGCGTTGACTGTGTCAGTTCTTTGGTCCAGATGCAAAGAGGGTGATTTTACCAACCTTCTCATCCCATTTCCATTACGTGTGCTTGACTGGGGACATATGGCTGTTAACCCTCAAGAGCTGCCTACAAGAAAAACCATAATATGTGTTAGTCTGTTTCACTGTGTTAAAGCTTAAGATGATCTAGACACACTTAAGAGAATTTATATCTACTCATTATAACCCTGGCTAAAGGAGAAGACAGAGTCTGACTCATAAGTCACACCTAAATCTGCATATTTTCTGCAGCTAAAACCTCCGCCAATCACAACTCTTATAGTATCATTAAGCATTTTCACCCCTTATTCAATTTTACTTCGTAAGCATCAAAGTTGCATTTAATTTTAATTTGTGTTGTAAAAGCCAGATGCTCAGAGAAGAAACAGAGACAGGTTGATTCCTCCTGGGGGGTGAAAATGGAGCAGGGAAACATGTTGTCACCATCAGTAAAATCCTGTTTTGAAACAAGGGTTTTAGAGCCAAAAACGGCATCATCTTACATTATGGAATTCTACCTATAGTTATATCATATAGTTTTTCCCATTTGACTTTAGACTTCCTGAAAAATGCATATGAAGAGAGACAGTATACAGAAAACATTCACAAGGACTATATTTCACATTCTGGCTCAGAGGCAAACAAGAGTTTTGCAGGCATTCTAGGTGGAATCAGAGTGTGAAAAGCGTCTCCCTCTCCCTGCCAGTCTGTGCAGCCCTGACAGGCTTTGACAAAGGGAGCTGCAAGCTAACAGACTTGACAACAAGTGCCTGCGACAACCATACAAATTAAGGATGACTTATGATGAAGTATTGTGGTCTGAGATGCAAGACAGAAAGTACCGGGACTTAATTTGTGTCAGACTAGCAATGATGGTAATGAATTCCTGCGGTTGGCTCGGACTCGGTGCCAAGGTCCTGAAATTCATGCAGTGAAGATCCAGCATGGAGATTCCAAACACAAGCATTTATTGTATTAAATGTATTCCTCTGGTTCTTTTATGTGAATCATTTCTTCGATTTTATGTCCGTGTCCATTCTGTAAACACGATGCAATTTTTTGATCATAGCTCTGACCCCAATTTTCAAGTTCATTTTATGCTATAAGGTTCTCAGGCTTTATAGAGGCTGATCATTTTATCCATACAGTAAATGACCTTTTATTGAGAATGTCAATAGGAGGATCTGGTTACCTATGTTGAGAGGGAGAGGGAGGAACTTAATTGCTCCCAGTGAGTGCAGTCTGAGGACTTGATTAGACCTTCAACCACTTCTCATGTTTTTCATTTGTGTGGTGACGACCTTCCTCCTGACTGAAATCAGCCCGGGCTCATTTCATGTCCACTGCTCTCTGGAGATTCATGCCCCAGTGACTCCAACTGGCTGCTGACTCCATTCTGGTAGAAAAAAAAATCTGTTAACTCTTTAAAAAGCATAGCGTTCATTATATCCATTCTAGGGAAGGAAAAAGGTCTTTTATTATTTATCTCATGACCAGTTGGTTCTAAGCAACACAGATACAATCTAAGTGCTTCTCAGGGGCTTAAATAACCTAAAATCCTAACCTAATTTGGTACAGCTACACTACAAAATGTGTACTCAAGCTTGGATTAAAATTAATCAAACGACAAGTTCAACCAAATATGTATGGCATTTGAAAACACTGAAGTCTGATTTTTGACAATTTGTCATTCTTTGCTTTTAACTGAAAACAATTGAATTTGCATATCCTCCTAATGATATGGTAAAACATGTTGATGGCAGGTAGGGCTGTCTTCTTTTAAAGCTCTTTCTGCTATTTTTATTATAGATCAAGGAACTACAGCTACATAAAGAGAGAGGGAGAGAGGGAGAGAGAGAGAGAGAGAGAACGGAAATCACAATTATACCGCTCAACTGACCCACCTGCCATTAGCAAGATGAATTAGCTGGGTCCATGCTAGTGACAACAGCTACAGAGGGAAAATGATCCTGGTGCCTCATAGACCTGGGCTCCCAGACACCACCAGGAAGCAGACAGGGGCCGCTCGGACCCCAGAGACCCAGAGAGGGAGAGAGAGGGAGAAATAAACAAGATAAACACATTTACTAAGGCTGCGATTGTGTGGAAGAGTGATAGGGGTTTACTTCTTGTGCAATAAAATAAATTATGCAGCACAGTGGTGCAGATTGTAGCACAGATCAACATAGAAGCCACACTGGTATCACAGCCTTCTGAGGTGAGTCTTACAAACACTGAAGCTTAATGTAGAGAAATGTAAAAAGTCTCAAGGTTTGTTCTTGTTTTTTGATGAACGTAAATGTACAGAGTGTTGTTCGAATGCCCGATTTAGCAGTGAGCTTACTGTTTGTCTGGTTTAATCATGATAACGTCAGTTAGTCTGCAGTGTTACTGCATGCTGCTCTGCACAACGTACTGTACAGTATAGTCTGTGGCAGTAAATGGCGTTTAATCTCAGCTTGCTCGATGACCCTTGTCTGATGCCGTACTCTAAGGGCTAATGCACAGGGAAATGACTACTGAATAAAAAATAAAATGAAATATATAATGAAAATGTATAGACAGACATTTATGATTCTGTGGTGTGTAAGAAAACTTGATTTGTTCCAAACGTGTAGTGTTATGTAATATCTCTATCACAGCAACAGTGAATCTGTGTTAAATTACATTTAGTTGTTTTAGGTGTTTGTGCCAAAACATTTTATTTCCTAAGGTAAGAAAACATGACATTTGTTCTGATGTTCTACAGTCTTGATATTTGGTACATACACACACTTTCTTCAAGTATCTAACGGCACAATTTTGACATTTTTTAGATCACATGGAAAACCACACTTTTAGCAATTATATGTGTAGCATGTATAGAATTTACACAGGGTTATTATTTTATTGCAAGAAACTTGAAATGCCTAGTAAATTATTAGAAGATGCTAAGGTTTGGCTGCTGGAGGGCAGGTGCATTAAATAAAGAGACAGACAATAACTGCAGTTGAACGTGAGAATATTTTAAATAGTGTGCAAAATCAAAGTGAAGACAAAATATTTACAGTTCCAAAACCGGTTTGATATTCAGTGTCCACAGGTAACATTCATTAATTGACACACTAATTTCTCCAGTGCAGTTGAGCAAACTGCCATCAACAAAAGCTGCAGTAGCCTGGTTCACAAGTCAGTGATCTGCAGAAGCAATCTATTAACTGAGCATAGAACAGGTTATGGATTTGAGAGGTAATGGTTCAAAAGTGCACAGTCCAGCAAGGTTTGGATATGATGTGATTTAAAATTCTCAGTTGAAGGAGTACGAAAGCTGCAGAGCCTCCTACCAGACCACCAGCAGGTGAAGTTGATTGCAACAGGACCGCAGGACACCTGGCCCGCATGGACCACACAATCCACTGAAAAGGGTTCACAAAATAAAAGAAGCAAACACCATTAAAATGTAATACAAACCATTGTAATGCATGTTAGCATGCTAACAGTTAGCGATTAGCACAACACTTCAACATCAAGTCAATTCGGTACAATAGGCCATCATGTTAGCATTAGCCTGCATGCTAATCTTGCAACATATGCCAACAGTCCACAACAACAATCACCACAAATCAAACTCGTTCAGTTCAGTAGATTCAAAAAGCCACGCACAAGATAACACATCCCCAGCTCAATGACATTGGTCCAGTTTCTAAAGTTTTAAAATACACATTCAGAGCCAGTATTCACAAAATGAGTCATTGGTTGGAGGTGCTGTTTCTTGGCTTCTCTCCCACACACCTGAGGAGAATGAAGCCAGGGCAGCCTGACTTCTGCTTTGGCACCCCAGGATTGGAGAGTCTCTGTCACATGATCAGGTCAGGTGAAGGTGCATTTGTGGGAGTGGGAAATTTGAACGTAAACACTGCTGTGCTAGATTTAACGCGTGTTACATATGCATTTCTTAAAAATAGGAGAAGGCTTACATTGTGCTTGTTAAATGTTATTTTACATCAAACATGGATGTATATCTTTTATCGTCAACTCGTTATGAGTTCATAGATACTGAATAGTTGCTTGTACTCCTTGTACTTTCTGAGATACAGCCTTTTTCTTATCATACTATATTTAGTCTGGGCACAGGGAAGTGTTTTCTTCCTAAAATATAATGGAGTATATAGAAAAAGAACAGTGGTTCCATGTGCCCAAAGACTAAATATAGTATCATAAGAAAAACTCAGTTTTCAGCCAAACGATATGACCAATTTAGACATTTTCTTCACATTTCTGCGTAGGCAAACCCAGAGAACACTTCCACCAAAGCAACTAAAAAAATCAGTTGCAGGCATAAATATCTCCCATAATGCTATTGAATAATAAACAACCATTTGGTGCATTCCAGTTCCCATATACTATATGTGAGGGAGGATGTCCTGCTGTCTCCACTTGCTTTGTGCAGCATGTGCTCCAGCATGCTTATCTGAGCGAAAGGGTCAAAGTTCAAGATGCAATGTTATGATGAAGAAGTATGTCCTAATTGTATTAGTATTGCATGCAACAGAACGTACATTGTAAAGGCGCAGTGCATACTGAAAGTAAAAATAAAACATATATTATTTGAAAAAAGCTAGAACATTGTGAAAAACATAATAAAAACAAGAATGCAATGATATACAAATACATTTTGGCCCGTATTCAACTTTATACGTTACAAAATAATTAGCATTCCTTCTCTTTTGAAATCACAATTGAATGCTATCATGAACACTAGAAACTACACTTCCCATGATAATTTTTAATTCTATCATTTGTTAGACTCTGGTATCTGCCCATGTCTTTTTTTTCCTGTTATTTATAATGCAGCAGAATCAGGAGAATTTGGGGAAATGTAGGAAAATTCAATCCAGTAATTATATACAGGATTGTACACACAGGCAATTTATAACTGCAACTTTATATCTATAATCAGTTTGCCTGCCTTTTATTTCTCTTATAATGAGAGGGATTGTTATGGGGACCAGATGTGCACTAAGCAGTGTGGTGGAAGTTGTTGCCATAGGGTTGATTTGTGCACATCACTGGATTAAAGTGACGAAAAGCCTGAAAGTCATGATTGGAAATCTGTTGTTCTAAACATAAAATGTCCAAACAAATGCAAGCTCATTTTAACACATTTCCTCTCTGTGATCTTAAATGGTCAATATCTTTATGCTCGTCAGGTTTGATGGCCAGAGGTGGTAGAATGACTGATGGCATGTAAAATATGACATCATGCCAGTGGGCAGCTTCTTTGAACGCTGCACCAGTGAGGTCACTGGTCTCCTAATGACTTCCTCAGGGTTCAGAGCCGGCCTCCTTCCCTCCCCTCCCCATACACAGAGTGCATGGCCCTCCACACATCCGCTCATTGCTCCTAATCAATAGTTGAGAATAAAAACACAAGATGTATACATTTCTGAAGTAATAAAACAGATGTTCTTCTCTTTGGGTCCTGTTTTTATTTACACCAGATTAAGTAAATAAAAAAATATGATGCTATTATTATGTTGAGTATGCATCCTTGTATAGGATCCCATTCAAGTCCCTGTGAGAGACAACTGTGATGCGTTTCTAGCCAAAACTCTGGTTGCTGGACAAATATGTCCTCAGTATAACCGCCTCACATCTGTATTTGTTCTGCTCTGAATCATAGGTGGCCCAAAGCTGTCTTGATAAATAGCTACTCCAGGCAAGTATGGTGTATGCTCTCTGACACTATAGGTCACATAACCTTGTTGTCGGGACTAAGACTAATGCAATGTGAAGTGTCAAGTTATTATACTGAAACTAGACTGTGGAGCGGAACCTGAGCCACTGTGGTGATAGCAAGTAGGTGAAACAAGGCAAGGTGAATGTAAAAAGGTCATAAAAGGAGGAGATACCGAGCAAATGAGAGGGTATGGAGGGGAAAATATTCGACACTAAGTGGGTCTTGTTGGTAGTGAAAAGGGGCACTGAGGTTCTCGGCAGTCGACGTAAATCATAATTGGCTGCTCCGAGCTGGAGCGATGCAAAACACAATGCTGACTTGGTAGTCGCACATGATGCCAGGAAGGGAATGTGTTTGTTTATTTCAGGAGAACTAAATAATGCAGTAATAATCCTCCTCACCATGTCTCCCGAGCAAATGCCTCAGCACCTGTCAAGAATTTGCAGTATGTTGTCTATTGAGAGAGTTGCAAGAAGAAAACATGTTATTATTACAAAGCCAAGTAAACTAAAGTAATTGTCTGCAGATGGCAAAAACAAGCCACAGCTGTTAATACAGTGTGAAACATAAGATAAGAAATATAAATGTAGCAGCGAGGGACTGAGAACAAACTGCATCAGACCAAAAGCTAATGACTTCCCATTACACAATGTAGCCTATAGCCACACTGCACTAGATAGTGCATGGAGGGAAAATGTGTTGCAAGAATTAGTTGTCATTTCAAGTAATTACCAGAATCAAAGCAATTGGCTGCTGGAATTCAGGTTTGGATAGATCTCAGTAAAATTAACAATTCTAAATAGTTTTCTTCTTGAAGGATGAATAAAAATATTGATGCCATTCTGATTGTCCTCTAAATATAAAACTACAACCCGCAGCAGGTTAGCTTAGCTTATCTGGAAACAGGGCAAAAAGCTAGCTTGGCTCTGTCTGTAAACAATCACCTCTTAAGCTCACATATGACACATTATACCAGATTTGTTTAATCCAAAAACCTGACCTAGCTAGTGCTACTACTAGCTAACTAGCTTGGTTATCAAGGTACATCTGCAATATTAATTGGGATAAATAGATAAATAAAAATGTTACTGATATTATAAATCAGAAAATCATTTTCTCATAGACTTCTATACATACTCTAGAATACTAGTTTTATAAGTTGCCCCCTGTTGACCATTCGAAAGAATGCAGGTTTACGGCACTTCCACGGTGGATTCACTTCTGTCCAGACAGAAAGTGAATCCAATCCTTGCATTGCATCATTCACATTCAAATTCCACTGCTGGACTTTTGCATTTTCATCATTTTCAGTTTGTGCAGACGCATCTTTGTGTCATTCTCCTGGCAAATTTGGGTGTATTCCCCTCTATCTGTTATCTGTATTTTTATACAATAGGGCCACCTCTATAATTCACCTTGAATGAACACAGGCTGAGCACACCATCTGAACACATACACACACTACACATGTTGGGATCTATTATGAACAGAGACAGAATGGTCATGTGGATCCGCTTTTGAAAGACCTATTTCTCACCATCAACGTCTTTATACTAACCAGAATTGATAGTGTTAATGATCTCATGATGCCTCCACAGTTGACACACTACAGCACAAAGAAGAAAACACACAGTGCATGTCTTACACAGTCAGAGAGACACAGGAGGACACATACTACACTGTAAGCAATGATCTGTGCTGCTGGAAGGAAGCACTGAGACGTTGCCGTACACCTCCATAGTGTGCTCATTTCAGACTCTAGTTGCACTAAGAACAAATGACTGCTCTCTGCAGACTCGTGTAGATATAAACCTATTGTTGAAACAACTCCTGTGCTGCAATGATGAGGGTGAACAATAAGGTTCATCCAGGTTATAAACCTCAAATATAGCGCTGACTGTAGAGTGCCTTTAGTAGCTCATAACCACTCTGAACGCTCGCACAAGCTTTTGATAATCTTTCTCAGCATGTTGTCATCCTTCTTTGAATCATCCCACCTCCAGCATGAGCAAATGTAGCAAAGGATATTTAACAGGCCATTTTATGTTTCAGGAAAAAAACAAACATCAGAGGCATCTAGTCACAAACATGTTGTCACTTTAGGTAGACTTGTCACTTTATACCTTTTTTTAAAGCTTTTACATGAATTTAGTCTGTTGTCTGCTATACTTATTCAGTGACCCACCTGCCACATCTTGGATAATAAATTGGTTCAGCTGCTTTATCTTTTTTCCAGGAGTTGACAAAAGGATCATTTGTTTTTGGATGTCAGGATGTATATCCAAGCACAGACAGGGAGACAGGGACTGGGAGAGAGAGGAAGAAAACATGAGACAGAAGCCGAGGTGGTATTTTAACTCTGGACATTGAATTTACATGTGATACTTTACATGAGAGTAACATTTTATAGCTATATGTCTTATGCTATTTATTTGAAATAATATATGGTTTAGTAAGTTTATTGTTAAGGGAAAAGAACATTATTTTTTTCTCAGTCTATGCACCCTCAACACACAGATATCTGTGTCCCGTTCTTTTGTCGTCACCGGATCATTTTGTAAGCAACAGGATCATTTTTCATGCCGCAGCCGCTGCCCAATCACAAGTTTAGGCTGTACCCTTGACTCAGCACTCGTTTCGCCGTGCCCTGCCAACCTAATCAAATTTTTCCATCAGCCTCAACATTTATGCAATTGTCCATGGGCATGCCCTGCCAACTCTTAGCTGACATACCATCAACAAATACCAAAAAATTCACAGTTAATACCCACGGCCAGAACTGTTCTCCTTGAGTTTTCTTTAGAAAACCCTGTACAAGACATTTAGAGCACCCTGAGTGCATACGGGTTAGTATTTCAAACAGCTATTGAAACATATTTATTTCACTTGTGCCAACCAGAGAAGACAATACCAGTAATATACTGTGTAATAATTACACGTTATAAACATTTTTAATTCATTTTGGTCATGGAGATGAAAATGAGACGCTTCCATGCCATCATTTTTACATTAAAGGTGCATTACAATATTACTGCCAACAGTGAAAACATGTATTTATAGTCAGTATTTCTCAGCAGAATGCATTGTGTGCATGCATCTAATTTCCTATAAAAAAATAGAAATTTTTTTTTTTAATATGTTTAATTGTGCATTGTTTACATCCATGTTTGCCACCGCTTTTATTAGTGTATTGTTATGTTTGTTGCTTTCCTTACTGTCAATCAGATGTGGATAGTGCCACCCATGTGCATCACTTTCAGCAATGAAAGAATAAATCCTCATGTGATGAGCTTCCCAGTTATTCCAGTAACAGCACAGTGGAAACATTAGTATGAGTGTTAAGTGTAACTGGCACATGAACCACTTCAGGGTGCCAAGTTTGCATTACGTCATTGTATAATATCTTTAAACACATTATTCATAATTTATAGAAATGACACATGTATTAACATATTTGTTTCTTTAATAACAGTAGGGATTAAGTGTGAAAGGCAGATGATGCACCTATTGATCAAATTAATTTAAGAGCTGTTATATTATGTTTGAACTGAGCTCCATACTGTATTTTACATCTAACATCTCCCTGGGTGACGTGCACCTACTTTATAAGTTGTGCACTTCAGTGAATAATGATACACCTGACTCAATAAGGAAGCTAAATTAGAAAGGTCCTAACCCTAAATAAAAGCAGCTATTGATTAAATAAACATGATACAATTATTGAATTTGTATTGTGCGATGTGTGTATGCATGTGTATGTGTGTGTGTGTGTGAGAGAGAAAGAGAGACAGACACAAAGAAAGACAGATACAGGTCCTTTTTTTTTGCTGTTTTCTATTTTTTTTTGTGACTTGGTGTCAGTATATTTGAGCAGCACAAAGGCAGCCCTTGCTTGCTGACACGCGTCTGCTAAGAGGTAAGGCAAACATCTGTCTCCTGTCACAAGCCTTCACATGCTTCCTTTTGCCCAACAAGCTATGATAAGCCACCATCAGTTCAGAGATGAGGCTGCGTGTGATCGTAAAGCAATCTGCAAGCACCTTAAAATGGGCGAATGGGCTGAAATGAAATAGAAAATGAACTTCTAAAGATGTAAGGAGAGGTAGGATCAAATGTTAATTAACTCCACTGTTTTAAGCTCAAAGGCCACTCAGGACTCATCTTGTAATAGTGATACTACAGCGCAGGCAGTCTGTGGTCCATTATACTCCTGCTGAGTAAATCAAACTACTGTACAGTACTCTTCTCTCAGGCTCATGTCTCTGCCTTTATGAGCATCCCATGAAGCTCTAACAAAGCAAGAATCATTATGCAAAGGGGATATTACAGAAGAAATGAAATAGCAACTTAACCAGATCTGTTAAATCAAAATTAAGGGGAATCATGCATTTTCACATTTAAATATAGCTCACAGAAAAGCACCTTTTTTCTTCACATTTAGATAAAGAATATCATTTTAGATCAGCTTCACAGTTTGATACTAGCATCTTTACGAATATGAGCTGAGGAAGAAAAATCAACGTTTAAAGGGGCAAACAACACGTCTGACGGGTTTATTTATAGGCACAATGTGTAGGATTTTCCATTAAAAAACAATGAATAGACTCATACAAAATAGTCCCTATTAATCATCACTTATGTCTGTCTGGAAATGTGTGGAAGTGTTTGTACCTGAGACCTTAATCTGTTTTACGATGCGATGCGATGCGATGCGATACGATACGATTCAATACGATACGATTCAATGCGATAAGATGTTTTTTCACTTTTCAGCAGTATATAACCGTTTATGAAATGGTTTAATCGCAGATATAAATGTTATTAATGCATATTATATATGATGTATATATAATTACATGATGTAAATTTGTATTAATTTGTTTGTCAAATGTATAAGTCATCCTGTTGGCACCCATACAGTGAGTATAGTTTCATTTAGTAAAACACAGCCTCTAATACATAGCATGTGCAGATGGTCCACGCTAATAATACAGAAAGGATTTAAAGATAAGGCGTTGCCCATGTATGTCAGTTCTGTTGCATTTTGTCAAAATTGCTGAACTACAGTAATGACACCTAAATGGTCGCGTTGGTTTACCTGCTTTTACTTTTCATCCTGTTACTGTATGAGCTTCTCTGTGGCTCTGAACATTGCATCGAATCTCTGTCTTCTTGTATTCAACTGATTTAATTATCAAATTAGCCTCATCATGTATGGTATTAGGTTCAGGAAAGTAAATTAAATGTATCAGCTGACATCAGCTATAACAGTAATCATTTGTGGAATATTGCCACATTTCTTTCTAATGCATTATGTTTCCTTATACTGTGCATGTCTCAGTCTTTGATCAAGGATCAAAGCTACAATATATTGCACATTGTCTTGGACTCCACTCACACTAACTTGTTTCTTCCTGACATCACTAACTCTTTGAGAAAGATGTAATTATTTAGTCAAATGTGAAGAGAAAAACAAAGTATCAGCAGACACTAATGGTGTTTTAAGGGCTGAGAGTGTATAGAGTCACATTTAAAAATGAAAAATAGATACGTGCCAGCTTATGAATTTCTTTTTGAACCTCCTACCAATTTAATTTAGCAAAAGTATGATGCAATTACAGCTTTTTACATTTTAATATAAACAATCTCTCTATTGAAATACAGTATAACATGGGTCTGTGAACAATGCACTATAAGCTATAAATCAAACCGTGAAGGAATTACATTTTATATTTAATCTAATATGAACTCTACCTTAATAATATAAATGATATCTTTCTCTAATTTAATTGGCACTAGCTATGTGCATATTGCTAATATAATTCTGGATTTCCATATTTAATGATGCATGCTTTTCATGGTGAATTTTACTTAGAAAATGTCGTCTTTAATGAACCTTGGAAAAATCTCTAATAGGCATAATCTCAGAAAATGTAACTTCTTTATTTAAAAGGTTCTGGGGCCAATTTTGCTGAGTGCAGTACTTAAAATCCAATAGTAGAAGTCTTGGGGAAGCAAATGTATCTATTTGTAAAGGAAGAATGAGCAAATAGATTGTAATTCAAATGGCAGGGTACAGCAGCACTGGACGTCTAACTCCAAATGCTTTCATAATTCCTGTGAGGGGAAATATGCATGCATGTGCACACTTTATCAAAAAAGAATGGCCTTTAAAAAGCAGTAAAAGGGAGCAAAGTAGCGTGTGCAGATAAACTAAATGTTAAATAAAACAATGGTGAAATAAAATCTCCCTCAAGCAGAATTCAATCATTATTAACGATCATAAACAGTGGTATGCAAAGTAATTTTTTTCTCATTTACCTCAAAGGCACGACTGTTTTAATTTAAATTGCTCTGAGGAAAAAGTATCTCCATGCATTTGGACATGTGTGGCATGGGTGTGTGATATCAGGATAAAGATATGATTTCCAGAGAAAGGTGTTCAATGAAGTTCTGCACTGGTTGAGTGGACAAATATGCTCTCCCGGGAAACCGTCTGTGCTTTGCGCTTGAATTAAACTCGTGCTACGCTGTAACATCTCTTTTCTGTTTTTCCTGTCTACCTACACTCATATGTTGAAACTAAGCGTGCACACTCGCACGCACAAACATTTCAAATTAGCTCATGGCTGCTGATGTTTGCCGCAAACACACTGTGTTTCAGTGGTATTTACGCTTAAAAAATCCAGGAATGTCCATGACAGAGAGACACATAAACAGTGGACATGAGCTCAGGAGGAAGACAGCAATGAAGAACTCTGCTGAGAAAATGAGAATAAATGGATGTCAATCTCCATGTGGAATTGGTAACCAATGATCCATTAAGGCAGCCTTTCCACAACAGACAGACAAAATAGCCTGAATTAGAAGTGCCTGACATTTCAGTTAATTGCACTAACCATGTCAGCTCCACAGTAGCTGCAAACCAGGTTAAGTCTTCTATTCACCATGTGAAACAGGAGCAAAGGCCCTGTGCAAGGCTCATATATGCAGCAATCTCTGCATGCAATTGATGGATAAATAAGGTAAAACATTAGAGTGGATTTATATTTGATATATGAGTGAATAAAGTAAATAAGCTCCATAAAAAGACGTGAAAATACAACATTTTATCACTGAGGGCAAATACGATTTAGAGGAAACAAAAATACATATATACCTATCAATCTGGATTGTTTTTCTGTTGGAGACCTTGTTTTGAGCACTCATGTGTCGTGTGGAAACTATTTTCTTTCTAGTATAGTTCCAACATGACTCTGCTCAAGTCTGTGAATTTTCTATTCCTGGAAAAAGAGACATTGCTGCTGTTTTTCAAATGTATTTTTGTCAACACTTTCTATGAACCCCCAGGTCTGTAACACATTAGAAACATACTGATAGTCCGCTTGTAGTATTGTATAATTAAATAAATATCACACCTTATATCATAATCAAAACACATTATAGCTACAAGCATACATAAATATTCCTAACACTATAACAATAATGCAGTACATTATAAAGCATTTTATAATGACTTTTAAGGTAAAGTATCATTATGTTTTACTATTGCTGGTCACTCACTGACATTGGCATTGCAAGCCCATGGCTATTATATACTCTATACATACTTATGATGCATTATAGGGTTAGGATTAAACTAATCCCTGACTCTGACCAATTATCACATTATAGTTAATTTTAACAGTGATTATTTGCATTATATAAATATGACATCATATCACTTGAATTTATGCAAATACATATAACACAGAATCTTGCAAAAACAATGTCAGTGAATGACCAGTAATTAATTATCATGATCCTTGATCTTATAACTCATTATAAAATGCTTTATGATGTGCTACGATTGTTATAAAGTATTGTGAATATTTCCAGTGTGTATAACTATAATTATACATCACTATAATGCATTATTATATGTTTATAATTCATTTTATTCATTGGTGTTATAGCAAGAGAGCACAACAAGCCGAGTGCTATCCACTTCCACACCAAAACAGTCCAGATTAATAAATAGCACCACAGCTCGTAGTTAAACCATGTTTTTAAGGTTTGCTGTGAACCGTCCCTTTAAAAAGAAGCTCTCGTCTCCTCCTGACTCGACAAAGGAAGCACACCTTGCTGTCATGAAAGCAAAAGGTTTATTCATGTTTGAAATTACACAACTACCACAAGGAAGACTTTTCAGTCCAGGGTGTAGTCTGGTTAGAAAGTAACACTAAACATCTTTAATACATTAGAATCACTGCCACAAATCATTTGTCATGACTTTTTCAGTTTCAGAATCACATACAATAGAAAAAAGAGAAAAGAAGTTTTGAACCCTGTTGAACAGAGCTGGAAATGTACAGTTCTGAATACTGAAACCTCTATGCATTACAGTTTTTATAGTGATTTTTTTTCTCTTTTTTTCGCATGATTTAGTAACAAGATGAGCAACATTCAAAATGTTTTTTTTTTCTTCAGTATTTACAACAGTTTTACTGTTTGGTGTTAATTTATCAACAATGTTCATCGCAACCCCTCGTAAAAGCCACAAACCAACAACTTCATCATCTTCTTCCATCCCTCCCCTTCCTCCCCGTCTCTTTTTCATGGTATTAATATTGTTATCATTTTCATTTTTTTATTTTTGTCATTTTAAGTTGCGGTACAGCAACTGCATTTTATTAAAAGATTAAAATATACATTAGATTACATAGAGGATGAAGAGTTTACAGTGTTACAAGATGTAATCAAAAGAACTACATAAAAACATTAAATAAGGGCAAAAGAAACTGGCGGTGATATTGTTTAGAGGTAGTAAGTGAGCACTCTACGCTACAGAAATGGTGGAAATTATTGGTTTTTATGAATTTTGAATGAGGTAATAAAGCTGTGTTTTGATTGGTGGGATGTATAATTACTCTTAAGCTATATTATGTACAACTTTCCCTGTGTAACGGGGGCCTGCTCCTGTGTGAAGGAATGATATACTGTGGGGGGATTTGTTGATAAGCAGTACAAAAAAAAAATGTTTACATATGTACATACTAAACATCAAATTATAAAATATGGAATGGTGTCATGTTATAGTCAAGCAATCAATTACACTTCTTTATGTTCCAGAGTTTGAATAGCCATTTCCTTCTACTAATGTATACGGCTGTAAGGCAAAAATAAATCTTGAAAGTAACTACAAAGCTGCCATTGAGCTGTCAACAGTAGCATTGTTGAGTTGCTGGACAAGATTGCGAGCACATTACAGTCAAAGAAACAGCTGCTTTAATCTATGTATTGTAAGAACTGAAAGAGAAGCCAATTATCAAAATGGGAGTAGTAATTAAATCAAGAATCAAACAAATGGCCGTTTAAAATGTCACATTAAATGCGTGTCATCCAGTATTTTAAGTTCAGAGGAGCTTATTATCCTGAATGTATCATCTGAGGGCTGATTTCTGTTTGTACATATGTGTGCTTACCCCTACGACAAACAAATAAGAGCATGGTGATTATATGTGATTTATGTAGACGGAAAGTAAAAAAAAAAAACACCGGACGATCAGGAAACACTGATGATGACCATTTGGGAAATTTTTAAAGTACAGGAAAAACCAATGTGTTGTGAAAAGTGTTTTTTTTTGTGTGTATATCCTCTGCAGTTGGTCAGCCAGTGAAAAGAGTCCATGCCCAGCTTGAGGCGAAGATGCATTAATAGCGGATCAATTCGAGGTATCGGAGTGCACGCTTCCGGGTCCTTCTGTCGGAGATATTACAGAAGACGGAGTCGTTGCATCTTGCCATCCCCCATTAGCCTGGGACACAAAAAGGGTTGAGATTACAATCACATACTCAATGCAATATGAGCTTTGTACATTTTTATCCAAAATGTAACACAACACTCCCAAAATGGAAATGAGGCTCATGGATTCTGGTTGCACTAATGTGTCAGCTGATATCAACATGTTTTACACACAGACGATGCTGCGCGATTAGTCTTCGCATTACAGTAGCATCAGCATCCTGGAAAACAAATTTGCCCTGACCAATGGGAGCAGTCCCTGAAATCAGTGTCTAAGCAGATTTCGGCAGCGGCCCGACAGCTTGTCGCTACATATTCTCCTGTCAGTCAGGAAGAGGGAGGGCTCGGCCGGGTGAGGTGGGGGGAGCTGAGTGGAAGTGACAGGGCAGGGGTCTCTCAGAGAGAGCCAGCCTGACTTTGCTTGGCTCCAGGCGTGACCTAGCCTTTACTGGATCCTTCTACGTCACCACCAACAAAGCTAAAGGTTAGTCTATGCTAATTTATCTATGTGGAACTTCAACTTTACAAAATAAAAGCTTTGCAACAATCTCACTCCTCCCACTACTTTATATTTCTCTCTGATTCTCTCCTCTCGTGGCCGTCAGTTGCTTCTTCAGCACTGGGATCGTGCTGAGCTGCGGTGAGCCAGTAGGCGCAGGTCTACACTGCACATGGAAGTGAGAAACCTTGTGAGAAAGTGGAAAACGCTTGATCCTGGTAGGAGTTGACATGTCTAAAGAGCTTATAGCAATAAGGCTTCAGCAAAGCCAAAATGACACCAAAAGCACTGAATGCTGGCAACAGCCCCCGCCATTTGTTTACACCAAATGTGTGAATTCTTTTTCACATTAATATATCATTTAAAGTACCCCTGCTGTAAATCTAATACCTTATTTTTGACGCTCAAGCTTTAAATGATATTAGACTGCGAATATGCGTGCATTTTACCCAACAGGCATAACAATATAAAGAGAGCAAAATGCCGAGGTTCTGATATAGTGCAGAGAAGGAGAGAGAGCTGTCTCATACCATTCCTCTCTCCCTCCCTCTCTCTTCATCCTCCCTCATCAACGAAATTAATCTTTACTCTGATAGCTTCAGATTGCGCGCTGCTTTACAAAAAAGGAGCCATATCAAACCTCATCAGGGAAGATGGAATTCATGTCGGGAATGGGCTGCAGGCGATCACATGTTCATATTTTATCATGAAGATAAGGCTATGGAAAATTCTGTGAAGCATTTCCAAACAGCTAAATGCAACAGATACGGTGCAGCAACAAAGTTTTTTTTTTGTTTGAGTCTTAAAAGATGTTTATTAAGTAAAGCTGGGGGGGTTTATTTCTTTATTTTATTATCATGTGATTTTATAAATATATTCATATCAGGTGACAGGATGCTTTGTCCAATTTAGGAAGCTAAAACACATGTAAGGTCACGTCTCTTTGTGTCTACTAGAGCTGCATTAGTGATTAGTAAACTAATCGATAAGTCGATGGCCAGCTGCTCTGATGATCGGTTTATTGAGAAAGTCATTTTTCATGCAAAAATGGCAGAAAATGCTGTTTTCAGCCTCTCAATTATTACAATTTCCTGTTTTTCTCTGTTATAAATTATGTAAAAGTTAATATCTTTAGGCTTTGGTTTGAAAAAAAAGGACATTTTTTTATTCTAAACGATTAACCGATGACTCAAGGAAACATGCGCTGATTTATTCATAATGAAAATAATCCTTAGTCGCAGCCCCTGCATGTGTAAGTGTTATGCAATATACTGTACCTTCATTAAATACAATTACAACTGTGACCAATAAAAGCTGTACTTACATTTAAGCCATGTGGACTATACATTGTGTTCCCCCCCGGAGCATCATTGTATCCTGCCGTCTGACTGATAACATGGCGCAGGGTATCCACCTGAGGGGACAGACAAAGGTGGACACTCCGGTCAACTCGGTGTCTCACAGCAGGTCAACACTAACTGTAAACATGCTCAGTGAAGCAACAGATACTGACTAGTGTGAAATCACAAAGGGACTCCTGAGACAGCACATTTGTAACACAGCTAATAGATTTTCTAATGAAACAACAAAGGCATACTGACATTACAGTACTAGCATGCTCCGATCTATTACTCTCTCTACTGAGGCTACGGCATCAGGAACAGAAGCAGGAATGACAATCAGTGTTGGGAAGCTTTTAAAATGTAGCAGCAGCTCTTAGATGACTAGTTACCATGTTAAAATGTAATACATCATCTGACTATTTTAATAATGTTTGCATATTGCAATTGATCATTTATCAAACAAATGTTTCAAACAGTTTCAACCGCTGGTAGAGAAGCAAACACTTAAAGTTGTCTGCAAATCAACAGAATGAATATTATTTTCTACATATAAGCTTTTTACCAGAAATAAGACATTTGTAGACACAAACATTTTGATTACCAACACTAATTTAATATCATTTTTTATTTCTGTCTGTATTTAATATTGTCAAAATAAAAGCGGAATTTTTTTGTGTTTTTAAACATTTAACGTGTATTCACAGCAAAAATAAAGGTTTCATGAACAGGGCTGAATAGAGCTCCAACGTTAGGCTAAATTTTGACAGGGAGAAATTGGCGTGGCTATTTCCAAAGGTGTCCCTTGACCTCTGACCTGAAGATATCTGAATGAAAATGGGTCTCTGGGTAGTCCTGAGTCTGCCCTTTCAAGAGAAATATCTATTATTACAAGGATTAACCACAGCAAAGTATGTGATTATTATTCTTATTCTTATTAACAGCCCTAAAGAGATTACAATTACACTTATTTTGTCATTTATTCACTTTATAAGATGTAAGTGGTTACTCCCCAACACTGATGACAACAACATAACAAATGTGTTATATATGTTTAAATTAGCTTTAATTTTTACTTTATTCATGAAAAAGCTCTTTTTTTGTTTCTTTTGTGCAGCTGCATTAAACTTACAAAATGGAAGACATCAACAACAAACAATAACAAGATGAGACAGGAAGATAGCAATATAGAATACAGAAAAAAGGGGGAAACACAGTACCAAAAACCCAATACCAACCCAAGAGTTCAAGTCAAAGCCAAATGCATTCACAAAAATGTTGGATGTTTGGAATAGTAACCAGGAAATTGCTTTTGCGGCATGACAGCAGTGGGGTGGGATTATATTTTGGCTGCCAAAATATTCCATCCAAAGCGAAATAGTCAGTAAACACTTTAGTCAATCGGAGGTTACAGGAGGCCTCGCTGTGGTAATTTGAACTGCCCCTCGAATGAGCAGCGTGTTTTTTCTTATTTTCTAGTTTTAATGTGCTTCAGACTGCACTGTGGATGGCTCAGTACACAGGCAAGACAAGGACAGCTCTCTGCACTGGGAGTCAGGAACTGTCCCTGATTGTTGATCCTACCTGTGACTGTACATTGGCTCCGACTTGTGCCCCTTGGTAAGAATCCCCATTCAGACTCTGCATGCTCAAGAACATGTCCCCAGAGTTTGGGAGGTTAAAATAACCTGAAGAACCTGGAAAGGGAGGATGTAAGTAGCTGAATACATGAGAAGGCTATAAAGGGAAAACACACACACAAACAACGCACACGCACCACGCACGTCTGCATACACAGACCCAAACTCAGGCAGACAAATACACTGAAGGAAGACTCCCATAAAGCAGGCAACTACAAGAGAGAGGGAGGGACAGGAAAGGGAAGCAAAGAAACAAACAGAAGAGGATGATATGCAGAAAGACTGAGGAGGATTTTTTTTTTCTCTTTTTACAAATGCAGTACACACAAATGAAATGAAAATCACACGACACAAGGAGCAGGGAGAGGGAGGGGGGCAGTTCTATATGTGGTTGGTCGCTTAAGCTCCCAATTGTTCCACATCACCTACTTCCAATCTAACGTTGGCAGGGAGGTATCACATGGTAAATGACAAGGACAATAAGAAGCTTATGAAAAGACCAGTACCAGTAAACATGTTGGTTAAAAGAGTGTTTTTGCTCTCTGCAGAATCCAGCTGAAACTCTTCATCTTTCATCTGGAATCCTGGGTGCAAGAAAAAGGGACCACTTCATAAGCTTACCACATCCCGACGCAGGTCAGCCTAGTCCAAACTCAGCATTACATTACTATTAATCCGGACTAAACATGCCCCCCTTTTTTAGGCTTTGTGTTTTTATGTGACTCTAATTCAAAATGAACTGTATATAATGCCATTTTGATATGATACTGTAGGTAAAATGCTCCCAGCAATTATGTGTCAGTTTATTTAGCACTACCATTCAGTGGGACTACATACCATTACATTACAAATGACAGGAAGTTGACAGAAAGTCAAGGGAAAACAAATCCCACTGGCATCCTTCTGAATTCTTGTTTTCTATTTTTTTATTTTGCCAAAAATACATGTGTTCTCGGTTCACAAGTCAGGAACGCTCTCTTTATGCATGAGTTTGCTTGGCATCAACTGTCTTATAGACAGGAGACACTGTGATCCCCAAGCTGGGAGCAGAGCCTGTCACTCTTGCCTGTGTGAACGGTGCATGAGAGAGTGAGGCAGGTAGGCAGCGGGTTAAGGGCTGAGGTAGAGGGCAGATCTTTTTTCTTTTTCTTTTTTTGTCTATATGCAGGAGTGCCTACCGGAGTTAGGTGTGGTAGGGGAGTTGGCCTGGCTGTTCTGCACTGCAGCGGCTGCAGCGTGTGCTGCATTTACAGCAGTCTTGGCGGCATACAGGTTGGCTTCTTCCTGAAACTTGCCGATATTTTTCTTGTACCGGATCCTTTTGTTGCCAAACCAGTTGGATACCTGTGTGGTAGAGCAGAAGGAGGAGGAGCAGAGGAGTCAGACGTCAAGCAGCCACAGCACCGTGCACTGAGCAGTGTGATTGTTTCAAGATGTCATGTTTGGGTCCATCAAGTACCCAATTCCCAGCCCCTGCAGTAATGTCCGCCGGGTACACAAGCTAATTAAGCCATAATCAGGAGCCACTTGTGTCTTCTCATGGATGGGAGCATGACATGCTCTCGGATCTGTCTCCTGACAAAACTAAAACACAAGGGGCTCCTACTGCACAGACACTTAAGTCAATGTATGATATATATTTCTCATAGCAGGGCTCATATGATACAAACCTAACACTTCCCTCAGTGAAATATATTAATGATCATATTTTACCCTCTAAAGAATACTCACTGATTCCAGATCAGTGAGCCTGTGTGACTGACACCGAATGTAAATACAGTTACAAATAGTTAAAAAAGTGTTTTATTATATGATAATATACAGAGTAATGTAGGGCAGCATGTCATATTCCACAAAAACAGTCAAATGGAAAACATTGTGTATCTGTATATATAAGATTCTTATTAAAGCATGCATACCACGTTATAATCTAATAAACAGTTGGCCTTAATTAATGGCTTGGCTCGGTAGCTGTTTGCAAATGCTTTCATTCTGAAAAAAGCATTAAGACAGCAAAGAAATGTGTGGGAGTGCATATGTATGTGTGTGTGTGTTAACATGCATGCTCAATGATACGGGAAGCAACTTTTGTCTATAATTATCAAAAACAAGAGTTCGAGGGTAAAGACCTGCAGACATGTGAAGCAGTAAACACACATTATCGGGGCAGTCCGCGTTAACTGATGTGTTGAAGTAAGAAAAAAAGAAACATTTCACCAAAGTAAAACTGAACTCTAAAGGCACGGGAAGTATTGAGTTTAAATTAACGTCTGAAACTGAGTAAATTCAGATTTAGAGCAGTTGGAAATGCTAATTTCATCGAATTGAAATGGTGACATCCAACACCAGTCAGACGCAGAAAAGTTGCATGAAGGGGTGAACCTTATGTATGAATGCTGGCCCTGCAATAACAGTGGAATAATAATGAGATGATGCTTGTTTTTAATGCTTCTATAAATTAGAGTGTCTTGTCGCTGCGCTGCCCCCCTCTCAGACCCTGCAGCCCACGGCTGGACCAGCCAAAGAGCAGCTGCCCCTAATGACGCTTTATTTAATTTCCACCCATGTGCTTAAATTTTAATATCCCCAGCAGCCCGCCAATGCTGTGGCGTAAAAACTGACTGGATTTGCAGGACATCAGATCATTTCTATCCTGCACGTCTCTGTGCTCTAAATCTTTAATATCTAGGCAATTAAAATTAATGACCATTCAGGCGAAGCCCACTGTTGGCAGGGTTTCCTTGACATCAATTGTTTGATGGGTTTACCTAGAGGTTAAACTAACAAGCAAGGTTTAATTGGAAGCAATGAAAGCCCTGGCCATCATCCTTTTTACTTAACCTGCTTATGGTGGATTGTGGAGCTAAAGACGATGCAATATTCTCGCTCTTTCCGACAGCTCACAAAGTGCTCACAAAAACCCCCGGAAATGATAGAAAATGTTTTCTAAAGCTCATCAGTCTGTTTAATTTAACAAAATGTTCATGCAAACAGTGTATTACACAGAACTACATTTATTAAAATGTCAGTTGGGCTGTTTGCACATGAAGACATATTTGTATCATTAAGTCTGAAAGTTGACAGTGGTGGATAGACACTGGTTTACTTTTGTTACCAGCAGTGATGGATGCTCCTACCGTTTTATACTGAAATGTGATTATTTATATAAGTTAGAAGTTGAAACATAAAGTTTAATTACTTTAATCTGCTCTCATATTTTATGATAAAGTGTGTTATGACTGTATACCGCCACTATATGGTGTTACAAGCATGGACAAACTCAGCAGAGTTGGCATGAAATCCTGTGCTCCACATTTCTCTCCTGCCCACTGAACTCTGGCTTTAGTGATTCTCGAGTTCAGCTAAATATTGAACAAATGCACGGCACTGTAAGGTGTGGAGCACAACCCAATCTACAGAACTAATTCCCTTTTATCTTGTGGCAGGCCATGCATTCAATTGACTCCTATGTGTGGTGAGAGCCAGGTTGTGAGATTGAATTACCTGACATCAGCAGCCTCAAAGGCAGCGATTGTATAATGACCATGCAGACTCCTTGCAAGAACACGATACCGCTGCCCTCGTTGCTGCCCACTAGAGAGGCCGCGGTGCTGTAGTTAATTATTCAAACTATTTCACCCTATTTCAGGTCAATACTCCTCACAAGTCAATGTAAAGCAATGCATGGTCTGTCTATGATCTCAATATATCTGAGATCACAATGCCTTAAGCTTTAAATACAAATACAAAGGTGGTCTCACTAGCTGTGATAGCATCAATTATACAGGCAGCATTAATAATGAATGAGAGCTCAAGTCTTAGCTTCTCTAAATTCACTATGATCTGAAATATTGAAAAGTGTCACTCAGAAGAAAAATGTAAGCAATGTAAATGAGTCTCTGCACGGGAATCTGCCTTAAAGGTCCCGAATTGTGAGAGTGAAATGTTCATGTCTTTTTTGATCATAAAACAGGTCTGTGTGCAGTATAAATACTGTAAAAGTATCAAAATGCTTAATATATAGAGAAACGCACACAGCTGTATTCAGAAACTGTGCCTGCCTTTAAATGAGCCGTCAGGACTTCTGTGTGATTGTGATGTCACCGCTATGTTATATATAGGTAGAAAGTGCTGCTACAGTGTTGTTACAGTCATTCTCCGGCTGCAAAGAAGGTGCAGAGACGCTGAGAACGCAGATGTGGAAGACCTGGAAACACTGACCAATCAGAGCAGACTGGCCTTTTTTCAGGAGGGGGACTTAAAGAGACAGGCGCTAAAACAGAGTGTTTCAGACAGAGGGTGAATACAGGTATATTCAGACACACAGTATGAGGAAAATAAAGACTTTTTGGAATACTTAGGCATGTGAACATGTTCTATTAGAAACCCGAAATAAAAAAATGAACCTGAAAATGAACAGAATATGTCTCCTTTAAATGTTGAACCATTCGCAGACATTATGTCAAATATGGCCTCTGTAAACCACAGCCATCCAATCCCATGCCTTCATTCAGGAGCCCAGCACAGCGCATGCAGAGTGACAGAGGGAATAAGAGGCATCCTGCATTTAGAGAGCCAACAATGTGGATAGCTCACTTAATTTTAAGGGTTCAGACACAATGACATGTTTCTTTTAAGTTCAAGGTTATCGCTGCAGCATTTAGACAGAAGTAAAACACTGGGTTTAGTCTGCAGGGATCTCCGAAGGTAAACAGGCTTTGTGACTGTGTATAACTTGCATTTTAAATGATCCCTGCTGAAGTGATGCAGGGTGTTTCGTCAGCGGTGATGTATCGAGCACAGCCGCAGACTGATATTGGCATACCATTCACGACGGATGGTTTTTGCTTAATGAACT
>CAFUXE010000703.1:312950-338489 GCA_903364295.1 Serranus cabrilla
GGCCATTTCTTTCACACTAGAAGAGCCAGGACGGTAAATAACTCTGTTAATAAAAAATCTAACCCCCGTTTCAAAGACGTCGGGACACTGCGTAAAATGTAAATAAAAACAGAATGCATGAAATTCAGAATGAGTGTAAATATTTACAAGAAACATTCTGCATTGCATTGTGTTTTTATTACATTTTTTCCCAACTTTTTTGGGTTATACAAAAGCTTCAGCCTGTGATTTTTCCTGTCTGGTGTGTTTTGTAGAAGCCTACAATGTACTAAACTATAGATTATTACAATATATGGTCATTTCCTTTCCAGGTCAATGTGGCCTGTGTATGACTTTCAATACTATCAAAATTAGTATTATAATGATATTTATTATTATAATAATCCTGTGCTATTGTAGTCATTATATTGGGTGCTGTCCTGATCAGGTTAGGAACTCAGATTCTAATTGGTTGGCTCAGCCGGCGATGGCGGAAAACTGATAGAAGTGTTGGATTTATCATTATGGATTTATTTTACAACTGGATCACAGGATGTCATGTGCATGTTTGACATATTTTGGTGTTGACCCGAAGCTACATTTAGAATGCTGCAAAATATACATTAGTAGCATTTTAGTATCGTAAAGCAAATGATGTAAATAACTTTGCGCACATAAAAATATATAAACATTGCACCGTACATGTTGATCTTGCTGTTTATTCGGTTTGTTCGCCATGACTTATTAAATAATAAGTGAACATGAAGAATGAAATTACATATGACGGTCTGGCAGATTGTTGCGCCGCTTGTTGGGGGACATAGAATCCGGGCAGTCGCAGTGTTAAAGTGGGGCTCACAGGGCTGGGGGGGTTTAAATAATCTCAGTTTGAAGTTTCAAAAGACCACACAATTAGTCGACGCTCTACAACAAACAAAAATAAATAAATAATGTGGTAAACAAAAGCCAAAAAGTAAAAAAGTCATGTGACACATTTGTACACACATAATATGGTGATAACATGGGTGTGTAGCTTAAAAAATGTGAATTAAAATAGTCTGTGTTGTTGTGTGACTTACAGGTGGGATGTTATGCTGATTACTCACTCTTTTTTTTCAAAAAACTGTAATTCATGGTAACATTAGCATTGATCCAGTACAGTGTGAGGGAGGGAGGTTCTGTGCAGTGGAAAAACTGTGAGGCTATTACATACATAAAAACAAAGGAGGTACAAAAAAATGAAAACAGTGGATCAGGAGAAGTTATGACATACCTGTGATACTGTGATGGTGCTTCCCACCCCCTGAAGGCAAAAAAGAATGGGCTTTTACAGTATCTGACTCTTCATGACTACACTCAATATACCCCTCAACACCCCCTCCCCACACAGAAAAAAACAGATTATTGTATAGATTCATGTTTCTGTGATATAGTGTCTCATGAGGACAACCATAGAACAATAGACTAACAAAAAAAATCTAAGTCACAATCATAGCAGAAAAAGAGAGCACAGGATAATAACACTGTGGATGTGGGGGTTTGGAGTGAGAGATATTGCCTTCAGGTTTACCCGACAAGGAGGCTGTGCTATGTATAAAGTGGGAACATATAACTGTGAATTAGCTGCAAAGTCCTGCAAGGTCACTTGAACAGCAAACATACAAATAAATAGCCAGCATCATGTGTGAAGCACCAGACTTTAACTGCTTTTCTTAAAGTAATGGATGATGCCATTTTTCTTCCCAGCTTATGACCTGAGCGACTGACCAGGCAACAGAGAGAGCACACATGGTGGATGGGAATGAGAGGGAAAAATGGCAGGGGACCCAGCGTTGGGGCGGCTAAGGAAGGACAGCATAGTGCTTTGATTGAGGCCAAGATGATATAGGCCTCCCCTCCCTGTGGCCCTGCTCTGACTGACTGGGACCAGCCTTGACTGAAGCATCATTAGGCAGCCACAATGTCAAGGTTAGCTAAGGACATTGTGTCTTGGTGGTGTGACCTACGGTAACTATCCCCCTAGGCTTTAGCCTTTTCCCCACCCTGATTACCCACCAGCTACTGTTAGATGAGCACAACCCACCTGGGAAACTGTGATGCTGCACTTCTTGGCCAGCTCCTCTTTAGCCTCCTCGCTCGGGTACGGGTTGCTGAGGTGCGAGTAGAAGTATTCGTTCAAAATTTCCGTCGCCTGCTTGCTGAAGTTTCTCCTTTTCCGCCTGAGTGGGGAGCACAACGAGAGAAAAAAGGCCGGGCGAGCCTATTAGCGGGGACCAGCATTAACTCATCCATTTGGATCGCACAAATTGCACAATCAATCTCACACATAAATGGTGAAAATAATGAGGAATGGGCACAGAGGGCCCCTCAGGAGCAGGATATCGTGTCCTGCTCCAAGAGTCTCGTCAACACACAGAAGAACAGACTCCGACCAATAAAGTGACAAGCACATACACACACAAACACAAAACACATACAATGTTTAATTTGGTCTGTTGGTCTCCAATCTCCAGTCCAAGCGTGTAATGTGTGGAGTTTAGTGCAGCGGATGGGTGGGCTTTGTGATGGAGCGCAAAGCCCAGTCGGAGTGCATCTCGGTACATTATAGAAATCACGGCATGCACAGTTGAGCATTGTTCCTGAAGTGCCACAGCCCCAGGGAGCTCCAGTAGAAACAAGCAAACTCTAACTAGATCTGGGTCCCCTTCCCTCCCAAGGGCACTACTTATCATGTTGTTGAGCATTTGCTTATTTTGCCTTGTTTACTGCGCTTCACACAGGCAGTGGGCAGCAAAATGTGCTTCCACTTGGCTTGTTTGGCCCAAAGTTGAGCCGCTCTCCACGGAGCGCCACACTGCACCACACTGTTAGTGATTAGACTAATCCACAACACCTGCTGATGACCTCCCCTCCATCCATTACGCATGACTCGGCCCCCTGTTTCATTTGGTCTTAACTGTTCTCAGGTGTGGGGCCATGATTGTCTTGAAAATGGATAATGCATGGAACATGGACATAATTAAAATCATGCATCTCTGCAGCGCTCATACTGTGTGCTGTGCCAGAAAAGTGGGGAAAAAACAAACTTTCCGACCTGCAGACAGTCTAAAAATGACCTCGCCCACTGGATTTGCTTATATGGGTCATATGGAAAAGTTTCTGGATACCAAATACACATGAATATATAAATATATATATATATACTATACAATCCACTGACCTGGCATCAAGGAATCTGGAGCGCAGGATCATGACAGCCTCACAGGTGCTCTGTTTCAGTTGCATCTGGATGGAGCTGAATTTACGGTGGATGATTCCCACCATGCGCTCGATCTCTTTGGGCGAGATGGGCCGCGTGCGAGACTGTTCCCTCAGCAGGTTCATCACATGGGTAGTGAATTCGTTACACGCCTGCCAAGTGACAGAGAGACAAAAAGTGCAGCCAACGTGAGTTCTGTAAACGTCCCAAGTCACAGCAGTGAACTTCCAAAAGCTCTCCCGATAAACTTGTGCCCATTTTTCACACAGGAAGTTTATCCCATGCAAGCACTTTTTCTTTAAAAGCTTCCACAGAGTGCGCTGTTTATATATGACGTTGATGACATAATAGGTGAAGTCATCTCTGAATATAAATTTGCAATGTGGCTCGGCCCTAATGCAAGGCGAACTTAAACAGCTTTTCGTTAAACCAGTAGTTCATACATGATTAATTAGAATAACTCATTTACGTAGTGCACACTTTAGCTCATTACTCTGAGTAAAATTCGTTAAGTATTTACATTTAGATAATTAAAACCTGGAAACACCCTTAAGAAAGATGCATTTACTCCAGGCGAAGTGTTGTGTGCCCCTGCGTACCCACCTCCTCTCTCAGAGCGCGCAGAGTAAATTAGTCTAATTTACCTCACTGGCTGCTGAGGCATCACTGTTACACCTTCTATTTTCGCCCATAATGCCTGTGTTTAATGGCAGGCTCAAAGTGCTAGGTGAAGCAGCTGATCATACTTTCATTTAACACAGATGACTACGGCTCTCCTTTGGATCTCTATAATCAGCTACTACACACTGAATAATACTGCAATTTTTTTTCTTTCCTGAGCTGATAACACATTCTCCCCATCATGCATATTCCCTGCAATTTCCTCGCTAATGCAGGAATAAGCTGTTCTGAAGTGAAGTATGAACTGCTGCATTTGAACGCAAACGGAAATTTCAAATAGCTGGTAGTCACATGGTTATTTTGGGGCGAAGAAAAGAACAAAATTGATGCTATTTGCCTTTTCTTGGAAGAGGTTGCTTTGAATCTTGAAAATGTTCTTGGACAGATCTTAAAAACTCACCTGTTCGTATTTCTCCAGCTCCGTGTGGTAGATCTGTCTGATCTGGGTGAGTTTGGCTCTGTAGTCGGAATGTTCGATGGAGTTGTCGGCCGCTCCGCCGGAGGCCGCGGCTGCAGCTGCGGCGGCAGCCGATCCGCCGCCTTTCTCCGGTCCCGCCACGCCTTCTGCCAGCAGCATGTTGTCTAAACGCATGAGCTGGGGGTCTGGAGGATCCTCCTCCTGGGCACCGCGGATGCTGAGACCTGCAGAGACACAGACACAGAGACAAAGGCTCAGCATCCAGGGACATTAAATACAAATCCTCCTAATAATAAATATAGGACAGGATCAAAAAATGAATTGTTTAAGCAATTAAAAGCATTATGTCTGCAAAGTCTGCTATAGTGTGATGTTTCCCCTGCAGGTATGAACCGGGTGCCTCCTGTGCCTGTGCTGTGTTCCTGTCGCCCATGTCTATGCCTGTTCTCTTTTATTTACACACTGCGCTGCACACTGTGTACGGGAAGCCTGACATGACAGCAACATCCATAAACTGACAAATGCTCAATGGTGAAGTGGCACTTCTACTCTGCGAAAAGATGCTAAACAGAAAACTATACCTCGAGTGAGTGTCTCTGTCTTTGACACAGTGAATGGTGGGAACTCCAAAAAAAAAAAACTCATTTCTATTTGCTTAAAGGGTTTAAATCTTGTATTATTTTACTATTCTGATTTTGCAATAGTCCAACAAGTGATAAAAATGTGCCAGTGAAGTAAAAATCTACATACGGCGAAATGAGCGTGCAGTCAATTTTATGTAAAGTGCTCATTCATGAATTCTACCTTGGCTCTCAGACCCTGCTGTTTATTTCCTCTGCTTTTCTGTCTCGCTGGCCTGTCAGCAAGTCGTAATCACCCAGCAGATAGCATACATGCGCACCTTGATGCATTGGCAATGCAAGCGCTATGCCAGGCTTTAACGGAGAGAATAAACAAACAAAAGAACACTGCGGGGTCAGAATTACAACAAAAACAAGCTGGAGCAATCCACTCTAATAAGTGGATAAAAATGTGGCTCAATGGGCAGTAAATACTGAGTGGCTACTCGAACGTTATGATTACCAGAGTTGTTTCAATTCAATAATCCCTCCCGCAATTCAGGGATTTTCAACAGCTCATTACAGCTTCATTAAGATATGGCCAGCCACTGGATTCTAAATAAGAAGATTAGTGGCTCTATTGTGTCAGCCAGTAGGCATGCAATCAGAGGAGCCCTTTTACCACGCTGTGACCGACTGACCCTGCACACCAGCCAAATACTAGAGAGGAAACATTATTCCCTCTATTTTTCCTATAAACACATTCCTGAATAAAAAAAAAAGAAATTAGGAAACACATCATATTGTTGCCAGTGATGTTTTCATCGCTGTTCGACTCGCAGCTCCACTGAAAAACAAATTTGCCTCTATTTATGGATCGGCTGGCTTTGAGTCTTTTAGGTGTAATGGTGTGAGAGAGGAGTGGATGAATGTGGCTATTTGTGTTGGAGACATTGAGATGCTGGACAAGGCTCCATCAGGCTTTGCAGAGCCAAGCCATCCATGTGGACAATATGCCGCTGCTCCACTAACCCTCATCCACATCACACTGCATCTGCGCAACTCCACCCAAAGCTCTCGTTCTGGACAGGCTCGACTGTTTCTTTTCCAGTTTGTGCAGCGTGAAAAACAAAATGGCACATGATTCAAGCGTTGACTGACCAGACGCCTGGCTACATATCTCAACGTGCTCTAATAGCTGGTGGTTTGTCTGCCACTACAGCTCATATTTTCCTAATTCAGTATTTACTCCCACTCTCTGATTCAACTCAAGCTCAGCGGGCTGCACTTTCCTCTGTGCTGCGGGTGGTGGTAAGTAGGTAGGCATGTTTTTCATGTCAGGTATATTAAATATAACTCTGGGACGCAGCGTACATTTCCACACCAAACCCAGTTGTCACTTTCACTCCACTCACTCTATATCCAGGGGAAATGCAGCTGAGGGAATTTACAGGGCTTTTCAGCTAAATGGGCATAAATCACTGGTTTCATTCAAACTAAATAATCACAGGCCATAAAGAGCTACTAGTCTCTTACCATATATTACCACAAAGTTCCTGTGTGCAATAATGTGGCCATTCATGGCAAAGGAGAACAGAGCGAGACATTAGAAAGTGACATGTAATCCTGTTAGTCCGCTGACATGCCGAGTGGCCGTGACATTTTTATCATACGTGTCCATTTCTATTTGGGAAATCAGCAGGATAAAAATGATTACTGCGCTGCCCTGAGAAGCAGACGGCCCTGCAGGAGTCCACCAGGGTGTGTTTGTGCCACAGCAGCTACGGCTGGCCATTCATAAAGCACATGCAGGGGAGGGATGATGCGTCCGTCTCGAGCACATAAATACTAAGAATTAGAAAAATAGGAAAACATAGCCTTGGGGAGAAAATATTTTAACAACAGGTGCAATGTATCCGTGTCGCCGTGCACCTTTGTAGGAGCGGATTCACTGTCTAAGCTCGGCATCATCACACGACTTCCACAAAATAGGCTGGAGCGAGATAATATCTTTAATTTGCTGTGTGGTTGACAAATCTGTATAGTAACTTGCAAAGCCACAGTCACATTCTAGCACTGCAATGCTGCTTGCCTGCTCAAATCTTTATCCTGTTTTTGTCTGATGATATGGGTATTAAAACAAGTTTGGGCACCCGAGTTTAGCTCTAATCCACCTCCACAGTCAAAGTGGGATTAATCTCAGTGCAAAGGCAAAGTGCGGGAGTCGTGTCACCTTGGTAAAGCCTGCGAGCAATTGGAACTTAAGAATGAAAAATCTATATATGGTCTGGTTATTCCACAGAACTCTGATGATGCCGGCTCACTTAATTACCAGAACGAATTTAATGATGTAAAAAAAAAAAAAAAATCTGAAATTGTTATAATAATGTAACATGTCCTTAATCTGCCTCATTTGTCATTCAACAATACAGGTGGAGTAGCTGGGGAAAAAGCACTTGCCTATATGATTGTTCCTCATTCCTCCTCTGTGGCTGAGACAAAAGGAGACACTGTGATTAATCCATCCCTATCAGTCAGGGGTGGTTCTCCTTTTCATTTTTTACAGGTTTCACCGTCGGTATCAGATCCGCGGAAGTAACAAATTTGACAGATAAAGACAATGCAGCCCCTTTTCTCTCATATACTCTCCCCTGTTCTCTGTTTATAATCATTTCCGGTTCTGGGCTGTTGTCTCGTACATCATTCCCTGCTTGAAGCCCTGACAGTGATCTGAGCACTGCCTCGGGCCGCTCTCCTTTTCCTCCCACCTCTTTTTCCCCCTGTGCCCTCTTTTATTCTGTGGGCTTAGCTGACCTTTGGCCCGCTGCTTGTTTACTCTCATCACTGAAGTGTGAGCAGGAGAGCCATAAAGGCAGAGCCCTGCTGGGTTAATGTGGCCTGCTGAAGAGGGAAGGGGTGGCTCTGGGCTTCTACCACCTCATTCTGCTGCACTGAATGCACTGTCAGATGCCAGACAATACACTGGAAGAGCAGCGCTTCTTGCAGATAAAGCCAGAGATTTTTCTTCTCTCTCTCTCTTTTTTTTTTGTTGCACTTTCTCAATGCTTGATGCTAAAATGCTGCTCCTTGCAGAATGTGCATTGCAGTAAAGTGCTCCTGCTTGTGTGTTTAACTGTGTTTGACTATACACACTGTGTCTCAGTTACTTCCACCACTGTTTCCAAAACATCCTGTTCATTACAAGTAACCCTGACCTCCTGCAGCTCCTCTCCTACCCCGCTGCCTCCAGTGAACGGCTCCGGCCACGTATCGACACTCTGTTCATCTAATTGCATTGATCCGCAAAGGTCTCCCAAAGCTAACTAATCGAAACAGAATTTATTTTCTGTCAATATTTGCAAAGGTCATCTCTCTTAAAGCCGTGGAGTAGACGGTGTGAGCAGAGGAGGAGGAGGAGGCGGAGGAGGAGGAGGACTGTGGCATCTAGCCTGTTACTGAGGCTCGTCCAAGGTGAGCTTTAACTCTGGCTTGGCACTCAGGATCCAAGGCTTCTAATCCACCGTGTTATTAAAACCCGCTGCCAAAGCAACACACTAGAGACTACAGAGGGCTTAGAGTATCCATTTCACAAAGAGGCCAGTGTCACTACAGCCGTGTTCCACGTCTCCTTTGACTTCATATCATCTCCTTTGTCGTGGCGCCTGGATCAGTGACTTTCAGCTCCAGAAGCGGGGAGCTGGATCAAATTACCATTGAAAATCTTTTGTTCTGACAAATGAAACATAAGGATCCTCTTTCATCGATGTTCTTAAAGGCTTTTTTAAGCTTGGCCTACATCCACATGGCACAAAGAATCTGAGAGAATGCCTGCGGGCTCTCTCTAGCATGTACAGTAATTAACATGCCATTAACACATTAATACACATTAACTATTCCCAATGTTAATGGCAGAGTAATTACCATACCTGATACCGCACTGTGGGGAAGCCAAAGCACATTTGCCACTCTGTGTTTCACTTTCTTTGTTGAGTGAGCTGAAAAGGATCATTTGGGAAGATGGCTCATTCTGCATTTCCTCAACAAATGCCCATACATGTGGCTGCAATGTAACCCAGTCAGAGCTTTTACTATGGCTGTCACAACTGGGAAAAAATACGTTTGAATATTCTTTCTAAAAACAGTTACTGAGGGTTCAAACTATTTGAATATCAGCTTTTAAGCAATCGTGTCCATTGGATGACAAACCAACCAGTCAAGCAGTGTGCACACCAACATCAAATGTGCTGACTTCAGGGAAGCAGGACATTTTTTTTCTGTTATTGTGCTTGTTTTATTTTTCTTCGTACGCATGCAAAGTTGGCAGCAGTCAGAACTGTAACATTTTTTGCTAGTGAAAACTGGGACATTGTAGTGTTTTACAGATATGTGTTGGGGCCCAGGACACCCAGCTTGAAACAAGGAAACTGAGACCTTAGGAAGCTAACTAGCCAGCCACACAGAGTGAAGTTGAACAACTTCATGATTCATCCACATTGTCTTGAAACAGTGTAGCAAAGCATATTAGTATTGCCAGATGAGTGGCAATTTATTCCGCTCATTTTCTGTTTCTTCAAAGTAGAATGAAAGCATGGCAGTTAGCAAGCAAGCTAGCTAGCTAGCCGCCTGTCGTCTCCTCACAGCCAAGTAGTCTGGAGTGAGTGAGGGATCATGGGAGGGAAGTTCTTGTTTACTTTTTTTATTGTTTTTATAGTTAAATATTTTTCATATGTTTCCAATGTTGTTGTTGTTTACACTCCAAATATATATTTTGAATTAGAATATTCACTGACTGCTCTAGCTTCTGATTTACAAAGGAAAAGGAAAAAAGTTCTCATTGAAAACCACTAAAGATTGGCTGTAGAGGTGAGGCTGAAATACTGGAGGGGACAGAGCGTCTGGTGATTAAATGCGGAGTAAAAGGAGGCAGGGAATGGGCCCTAAACTGGGGAATCCCTGTCTAGAATGATGATGTATTTCCTCCCAGTGCGGTGAGTGATAAGCTAATCAGCCGCGCTGACAGTGAAGTGTTACAGCCCCTCAGTGCTAGGTCAAGACTTCTCCCATCATACACCACCAGCACACACTAAACAGACAGCAGCATGGAGGTGGTGGTGGGGAGTGGCTCTGGTCAGAAAAGAAGATCTCTGTCAGTTCAGGTAGCCTTTGTCCCTCGATGATGATGAGCCCCCCCCCCTCTCCTCCATAAGAGGAGGCTGTGACAGTGGGGGCGAGGGGCGTGAGGGGAGGAGGAGGGGTGGCTTGCCACTCTCGACCCACGACTCCAAGACATGCGGGGAGCGGGGGTGGGAGAAGGGGGTGGGAAAAGACAACCCAAACAAACATCTTGAAGACATTTTGCCAAGCACACCAAAATTAATCACTGTCCCATGGTGGCACTGACATTTGTGGGAAGTGACACACAACATGACAGACTAGAGGGAGAGGATGAAAGGAGAGTGAGGGAGGGGTGGGAGGGCTGGGTAAACAAGAGCCACTGTCACTCGCTGTGATCATGCGTGCATGTGTGTGTGTGATGTGTGTTTATATGTGGACGTGTGAGTGGCCCCGCTTTTGTTTCCTGCCCTCTAAGACTCGTTGTGGGCAAACGGCCAAGTGGTGTAGTGATGGCTGACCAGGCCTGGCGGTGGCGGCCGCACGCAGCGGTTGGGGAGACCGGCCAAATGAGTGGACAGGACCTCCGCTACAGATCAGCACACTGACTGACCCTACAGGACACATACAGCATGGGGCTCCAACATAGGGCTCACATGGTCTGCTGGTCACAGAATGAGCCGCGAGACGCTCGTGTGTTACTCAGACAGACGGACATAAAGCACAATATGTGCAGTAAGAATGGTCAATGAATATTTTAATATCTGTGCTGTAGGTAGTCTTGGACCGCCTGAGACAGTTATTGTGTGTCAATATTTCATTTTATCCCCCCATATTGTGTTAGCATGTTTTGCTTATTTCTTTTCTTCACTTTCATTTTATATTTCATGTACTGATGGTCTTTAGCTGCTAGCCTCAATTTGCTGCAAAGGTAGGCTGATTTGTTATTCAGACCCCAAGCAAATAATGCAAATGTGGCACTGAAAGCCACTTATGAAATACCCAAAGGCAACTAATCACTCCTCCTCTCGTTCCAGCCTTTCTGCAGCCTCCTAATTAGAAGATGGAGATTGCATGAAACCAGGTCACACAGCAGGTCTTGTACACACCGATAACCAGGCAAATACGCAGGCAAAACTCCATCCAGACACCAAGCCAAGCATGCATTATTTTAAAGGCTAGAGGTGAAAAAATAATGCTATTCACGTTATTAATCCCATATATTTTCACTGTATGCTCCCAAAGAAAGGATTTAAGCTTGAAGCATTTTGTGTGTGTGTTCTGTGGATTTGTGTGTGTGTATCTGTGCGTGTGCTCACGTCTGCATGTGTGCATGTAAAGGCTACATGCTCGCATAAACAAAGAAACGGCATTGGTAGCATACAGCCAACCATGATCCACTGCCAGAGAGATTATTCTTTGCAGTGGCATTTCTGCAAGAGAGTTGACAGTCCATCATTTAGATTTTGCAGTGTATCCACGAAAAGGCTGCATTGCCTGAAGCAGAAGGAGCTGCTCTTTCCTTCAGTGTCTTTTATAGAAGAGAATTCAGCTTCAAATTTTAAAGCCAGAATCCTTTGCTAGCTGTGCTCGCGTGTAAGGACTCTGCTACGAGGCAACTGAGGTTATACCGGAATAAGAGTGCGCCTGACGTGCCCGATTCTCCGAGCGTCTCTTCGCGAGGACTGCTAAAGCTCACAAAAACACATCCAGTGTCTTAGGTTGCACGCACCTGAACAAGAGCACTCTTTCTGCAAGCATCCTGAGCCTGATGTTGCAGGTTACTGCTAGGTCTGCAGAGTGCAGTGCAAGGAGTGGCTGTGCAGATCAGGTCCAGGCCAAACAACAGCTTGTGACAGAAGCAGGCCAAAGAGGATGTTGAGACACGCAGAGACTTAACAGGCAGCCGGCCTGCCATCCACTCTTTTTCAGCTCTCCTTATACTCAACACATCACTTCGGATCCATCGCAAGTGTCTCTCAAAGAACATGGCAAGAATAGAGTCTTGCATTACCATAAGAAAGGAGTGAAATGACTGAGTTCTCAAAGGAAACGTGAGAATATCACCTCATTTCATTTCGTTTTATTGTACACCTTAGACATGATACCCCACCTTTTTTTTTGTTGTGGTATACCCTGCGAACAATGTAGCAAAAAAAAGGTTATTTGGCGCTAATTATTCCCAGCATGTACTTTATACACCATTTAATGAGACCGGAGGCGTGGCCATCGGCTGTGACTTGCTCGCCCAGTTATCCAAGATGAACCGTGCAATCTCCCTCACGTCACCCCTGTCATGTGTACCGCGGCCCCCCTCCGCATGCAATTCCCTGCAAGGGCTTCAGTGGAGCAGAGACGAGGCGCCTACTGAAGCAACACAACAGCTCCCGTAGCGTCTCCGCACACCGGCGAGGGAGGGGTGGGGGTAGAGAGCTGGGAGCCCGCTCTCATAATTACAATAATTAACAGTTGCAGATTTAATTGGAAGGGAAGGCATTAACAGGAGGAACATTGTGGCGGCGCGTGCAGAGGGAACCTTTGCTACGAGAAGCTTTTGTCTTCTCTGTACCTAATGGTGCCTTGGCTGCGGTTGGCGAGTGCTGACACAACACAACACAACACAACCGAGCTGAGGGGTTCAGACGGCGGGGCTTGTCAGGACTCAGACTGGAGGTAGATAATTAGGTGCCAGGTTAATGAGAGCACAGGCTCTTGATGGCATTTGGTTACTGTATGTGGACAATTAATGACTTTGTTTTTGTGTTTTTATTGCCCACTTGAGTGGAAAACATAATGCATTATTCACCTCAGGCCTGCGTGTGTGGTGTTTGATGGAGGAGCAGTGACTCTGGCTAAAGAATCCGTTTCATTCATTGTGGTGGAGGCTTTATTCAAAACAATGCAGTGTGCTATATGGATATGAAATCCCAGCTCAGTCATGGCTACTGCGCCGTATGACCTTTTCAGAGTGTATTGCCTCACGTCAAGAAAACATTGAATTTGCAGGTCAGGCGCGGGACACTGTAGCCACAAAAACACACCGGAACAAAGAAACCAAACCCTGTGGCCATAAGTGTTCAGTTAATTCAGCGTATCACGTTTCATAATGTATTTGCGAAATTCCATACTCCCCCCACAGAAAAGCCCCTGCTTTCATTCTAGAGGATTTATTGGCAATGAATCCACTGAGAGGTCTTTAGACATCCTCTTCTTTAGCCCAACCACTCGACGCCTCCTATTTTGGAGTTAGTTGTTCTCTTGCCTGTGGTGGCCAATTAGAGTGCTATAAGATAAATGGGCACCCACAACTTTGATGTCCATCTTTTTAATAAGCTTTGGTTAAGATGACATCTGTGTGAAAGAGTTCAATATCTTCACAGTGGGAGAGAAAAGAGGTTTATTCTAAAATGAAATATCATCTAAATACTGCTGGAGGTTTAGGCTGGGTGGGGAGGGGGTTCGTAGTGTTGGCTGTGACTCTGGAGCTGGCATTCATTATCTTCCGCTGCAGTTGTGCAGATTAGTCAGCGAAAGATGATTTTTAGAGCCTCCTGAAATCTATGCTTTTATACAACTGGATCAGCTTCGGCATAAACAGATTTTTTTTTAATGCGGTATTCAAACATGTTTGCTAGTTTTTTTTTAAAAACAGAAAAAAAAGAGAAAGCCATTTAATTAGCCTAAATATAAACACAACTAAAAATGATTCAGTGCTTGGAATATGAAGCAGTAATAGAAGAAAAGTATAGTTTAACATATCTCAAATGGTGGGGTAATAAAATGGTGCATGAGTGTGTATGAATGTAAGAGGGAAAGAGAGAGGGAAAGAGAGCATATATCTAACCTAGCCTGCGGACGTGCTGCTTTATACGTGTGTGTAACTCAGTCAGGAATAATGTAAATGTCTGGAGAGTCTTAAGACTGAGCAGGCCCGTATAAAAGCACCCTGTTTCAGGCTAGTAAAACAAGTCAATAAATACAGCGGAGAAGCCGGTGCTGTCTGCTGCACTCTGCTGAATGAAAACAGAGGTGAACTGCTTATTTTCAGTCTGGCACCAGAGGTTGACAGCGGCATAATGGGCGCTCATACATTCTGACTATCACTCGTCACAAGCTATATCTGTCAACATTACACTCAAGTGCATTTTTGATGTAAAACAAGCGTTCCCCGGGAGGAGTATTTATGACACGATGTGGTCAGCTGCTAAATGAACTCAATGCTTCCCGCTGCAGCCGCTGACCACATTATGACGTTTCTGAAAGACTTTTCACGAACACTTTGTATGAAGCCAATGCTTATAATGCATTATAAACATACTCACAGTGTGGTAAAATCAGCTCGTAGCACATTAAAATGATAGTTATATGCACTCAAATAACCATAATGCCTTAAAGCAATAATCATAACACATTCTGAATCATTTTATAATGACTTATAAGGTCAATTATTATCATATTCTATAACTGCTCACTGACTTTGTCTATATTACATACTTATGATGCATTATAGGGTTTGTTAGAGCTGACAGATATATCAGCCAACCGCTATCATCAGCCGATATTTGCTTATCACAGACAAATCAATATCTATTGGTATTGATGTGTATATTTTCTGATATTTGCCAATATGATTTTTAAACAGCATATAATGCATAAAATTATGGTGATACATAAATCATGTAATTCTTTTTAAATCTTTATTTAAATTGACAGCAGTTGACTCATACTGAACTAACAGCATCCATGTTTATTTAGCTCGTTATTTTTATTCATATAAGTTAATATACTATAATAATGCTAAATATACTTGCCTTTGCAGATCAGCAAAAAAAAAAAAAATCACTATATCGGCTCCCATATGGGTAATCTGGTAATTTTTCCAATCTAAAATTGGCATTGGCTGCAAAAATCACATCAGCCAGGTTCTAGTTAGGATTAGACTAACCCCCTAATCTCACTCTATAATATCAGTATAATGTATTTCAACAGTGATTATAATGCATTATAGAAACATCATTTGTGATCATTATAATACACTATGATCCTTACAAATCAATTTCTGTGATTGACCAGGAAATATTATTTTTTAATATACTTGACCCTATAAGTTAATATAAAACTGTAACTCTACATTAATGTAGTATAAGTATGTTTATAGTGCATTTTAGACCTGTGTGTCATGGAAAGTGTTGGCAACTTCTCTTTCCCACTCGCTTCATCAGTGTGTCTTTTTTTGTTGATCCTCACTGACAGAACAAACACTAAGCTTCAGTAGGCCGGCACTTACTGTATGAGAAGGCAGATCCTTTCCTGCCCGAGCTCCAAATGGGAAGCCGATGACACAGACTCACAGAAAATGGAAACGCCATTAGGTAGGCAAACACTTCGCTGCGATAACTGCTACCTGATTACAGCGGGAAAGCGCAGCCGTGGTTCTCCTTTTTTTTCATACTGTGTCAACACTTTGGGAAAGCAAATATTTCAGTGACTACCCTCCCTGCGCTTTAATCCATATGGTGCATTCTGTTTGTCACCACAAATGTAACACTCCCGGGATGGGCTTTTTCCAGAATAGGAACTCTCATGCACGCAGTGGCTCACCTGCTCCGTGCAACACAATGAATACACAGAGGTCACACACCGTATCACACCGGGGCCAGCGTCAATCCTTTATTAAATTACCTAGCTATCTTATTTTCTGTCACCACACTGATATGAGGGGTTATCTTTTTCATTTATGTAGCGGATTTTCAAGGGATTATGCATTAAAGATTAAGGGTGTGTATACCTAACACCTCAGCACAATAAAATGCAATACCTCAGACAGCGCATTGGCTGATGTGTGTAAGGCAAAAGGAGGTGCTATAAAACAAATCTTCAGCAGCCAGAACCAGACAGGGTTTATTCTCCTCAGACAATACAAGCTGTGACTATACAGAGTGTTTCAACCCTAAAATACTGTGGTAAGCAATACAAATCCCTTGGACAAAATGAAATGTATTAAACATGTGGATTTCATAAATCTCCCTTTCCTCGGTCTGGGTCAGAGGTATATTCACTGTAGAGCTCAGCAGGCACTTTTCCCTCAGCATTGTTACTCTGAGTCGCAAGTGCTCCGAGTGGTTTCAAAATGAATGTCAGCAAAAGCTGCACGTGTACGGCAAACAGCAGATCCTCACAGTAAAACGGTTCAAATCACTTACCCCTGCTACTTTATAAGGGTATTACAGCGGTGTAGGGATTTAAAGGTCCGCTATAGAAATATTACAGCAGGAATAGTGATCTAGGATCTACATTGGAGATGTAAAATGAAGCACAGTTGTGTATAGTTTTCCAGATTTACTCTCCACAGTGCAGATAGTGTCAAAAAAGGGGGGAAAAAAGCAATTCAGATCCGAGTACAACACTGTTAAACACCCAACTGGGATGCCTTTAACCTTGAGTAGCATACCAAAGGTAGAGGCAGCCCGGGGCTATGGGGGGGACTGGCTACCACAACTCCCAGTGCCATGCTGTTCCACAGTGGGGGCCCCAACATGGCCAGATTGCCAGAGAGGCCGGCAGAGGTTGGTGCTACAGGAGTTAGCAGGAGCCGGATCATTCATCTGCTGCAACATTCATTTAACTTGCTCCATTATCTATTTGTTTTCTTTTCTCTTTCTGGTCACCTCGCTGAGGAAAGAGAGGTCGCACCGCGTTTCACCTTGTTGGGGAGCATCTGTCGGCGGCTCGTTCGCGAGACGCTCCCCGCTAATTATTTAGCGAGCGTGATGGATAATCTGTGATCATTAAAGATCAGAAGAGCTAAGAAAAGATTGGGAGTAATTATCATTGCTCTGTGGTTCCCACTAATAAGTGAAGGGCTTTGGAAAAAAAAAAAGCAGCATGGATACACAATTAAAAGCTCTGTCTTTTTAAATACTCCACCAACAAGCTGCAGTATTTTGATGTGCTACGAGTAAACAAAGTATGAATGATGTATGAATGGTACACATAGCTCTGCCTCGTGTGTGTGGGGGGCCCGGGAGAAAAGATGAATAAAGATGGAAGATAAATTAGTGTGCGGAAGGATATTCTTTCCCTCAAGCTCACGTTAGAGCTGAAGCAAAACAAATAATGAAGCCTACAACCTATGAGTCACTTCTACCCCATTGTACAATTCAATCACTTGTGTGACAGCTGACTATTACTTCATCATCGCATAAAGACAGATTAAAAAGTTGTCAAATTAAATATTAAAAAGGGACTGCAGGCAGCGGTGAATTTTTTAAAGGAATAACACAGATTGGAGATGAAATGAGGCACCTATATGCATATTTTATGCCATAGGGTACAAACGCATATATTTTCCTCTAGGCCACCTACTTTGTAATAAAGAACAGCGAGTGTATAGATGTGGTAATGCAGCACAGCGGAAATGATATGAAAGAGAAATTGGTTTTACATAATGATGTCAAAAGGAATATGGCTCTGCATGGTCATGCGGAATAAAGATAAGATTCTCTTTCTCCGTGAGTGAATATTTCGTTAATGGTTTCTTCATTTCCTTAAAGAATAAAGAAGTCAGCTTTGAATGAACCTTGAATGAGGTTTCTATTGAATGAAGTTAACATTTATCTTTCAATAGCGGGAGAGATCTGTTGAAAATACCCATGTGTGGAGCGGAATACTGAACGTAAAAGCTTTGTCATCTGTTGAAATAAAGAGAAAGTGACAAGTGACAGTAATGCTATCACATTTTCAAGCTGAAGGAAGGTTTTGAAGAGGAGAACAAAAGCGACGAGAAGAGGGTTAAATCTCTATGAAGAACAGAAGAGGAGGGTGCATCTCGCAAAGTCGGCATCGATTGGAGTAAACAATGACTGATCAATACACACATAAAAGCATCCCTCTAACAAAGACTCGCATGTAGATTTCATATATCATATCACAGATGCTGCACTGGGAATGTTTTCTCAAGCCTGTTGAATTAGCAGCAGTGACCCTTTTTTTGTCGTTATTTTTTTTCTCCTCCTATCCAGCGCAGATACACTCCTGTGTCCATACACACTTACTCATGCAATAAGCATCATTGTCACAGAGGCTTCCTTTCCAAATGGTTCAGCCTCCACCATCTGCAGGCGTTCCCAGACACACCGCTTTGAGTCTGCCATAATGATGCATGACTAAGTACAGTTAAAGTGTTGCAGTCTGTTGGCAAAAAGCAGTCAAGCACTTTGCTATAGTGTCACTACGGATAAACCATGCAGCTGAAGGTTGACGATGGATAAAAGGCAGTGACAGCCCTGGTGATGTGACTCTGTGTGTGTGAGTGTGTGTGCCAGTGTGGATTCACATGCGTATGAGAGGTTAGAAACCATGGCACAGCAGATTTGTAAGTGTACTTAACTAGGATGTGAAATAGGGTTGGACACAGTGAAATAAAATGTTGTGCTGGAGTCTGTTGGAAACTGGGACACGGTTTAAAAGTTATTCCCTCTGCCAATAAGCAGGCATCTCCCTCTGCTGCTGTGGTTTGAAGGGAGCCTCACGGATTTGCTAATATTGTTGGTCATGCACGTTTCGTTAAATTGTTGCAAGCCAGCACGATGTGGAATCTTAAAATGCAGCACCTTGTTTTAATAAACAGGCTTTTCTCTTCTTGCTGCATTTGGAGTCTGTCTGAAAAACATCCTTTCTGTTCATTCTTAAAGGGGACATATTGTTCTCATTTTCAGGTTCATACCTGCATTATGACTACTTTCAGCCTCTGTTTTAGCAAGTGCCTATCTAACACTTGAAGCACAAGGGGTTGCTGTATACTTAAAACCACCAACAGGTCAAATGTACCTACTATAAGAATGCATTGATTTTCAAGATACAATACCACAATAAAATAATATAATAAACTGAATCTATATAAGACTTTTCTTAAATAAAACAAATAAATATCTGTCTTTAACTTGAGAGTTTTAAATAATACGGGGTGCTACATAAAACACTATTTAATTGAAGCAAAGTTATGTACAATCACCATAAAAATCAGTGTTTCAGGCCCGTTTCTGCACCGTCATTGCAGCCGGGGAATGACTTTAACAGCACTGATGTAAAACTTTCTACTAGGAATGATTGAGTACACCATTATCTGTATAACTAAATTCTCAGTATCTGTATCTGTACTTGGAATGGGCGGAGTTTGAACCAGATGTGGGTGTGGCTTTAACCAGCCTGAAATTGATATAGATTGATCAGAAGTTGCTATATTATTTATTGGAAAACAATTATTAGAATGCCCTCAGAACTAAGCTTCAGATCAACGTTTTTGAGAGAGAGTTACTGAATGTAGGCTGTGTATTTCTTTTTGAATGGAACGTTTTGATACTTTTGCAGCATTTATACAGCAATTTTTCCATTATGGGACCTTTAATTGACAGAAGCTCATTAGACAGCGTGTGTGTTCCCTCAGTCAGTCCAGCTCTGTTTATTTGGCCTTGCACACCCAGCTCCTTTGGTTGAATCCAGCAATAAGGAGCTCAAGCCCAGCTCTCAGCTCTAACCCAGCCTCTCTCCTCATTTCACTGTCTCCTCCACTACTCTTCAGGGTAGATATTCAGCATACAGTGAATACAGAGGAGACAAAGAACTCTCCATTATACTGTACTCTGTTTGCCAAAGTCTTTAGTGTCAAAACGCTCCTCCGCAGACTTTGTTGGTGCTTTGTCGAGTTCACCGCTGCAGCCGCTTTCATGTAAATGATCTTGAATGTTATTTTCTAAAGAATGCATTTTAAAGAGAAATTCTCATTTCTGCCTCTGCATCTTGTCACAAACCCTTTTCTCTCCTATCTCCTCCCCTCTCTCTCCTCGCTCCCTCCTGCCGCAGCCGTAGACTGCATAATTGATGCAAATACTGTCACATGTGTCAGGAGTGGAGGCTCTTCTAGTTTACTTCTGTGCTACACTTTATCGGAGAACATTAAGTGGAGAAAGCAGCCTCATGCCAGGGGTGGAAAATCAGCTTGTCAGTGGTCTCATTCACGCAGCCATTGCTTCGGGATTGTTTCATCAAGGTGATTGAGAACAAAAAGTGTGCCGGCAAATTCCAGCTTATGTTTAGGAGGCCTGCCACATACATTATTTATATTTGTTGCCCACCCTAGTCTCTCCAGCCATCTGAATACATCATCGCCTAATTCTCAAATATTTCTTCAGATTTCCTCCCATTTGCGCTACATCCTTTCCACATCTACCACGCTGAACCATTAGGGCTTGTAGAGCACGCTTTTTTGTGTGTGACACGGACCTGAAATTATAGATAGCTGCTTTCAAGGAGTGCTAGGGTCTGATGGGAAAGCTGTAATGGCTGTAGAGTGACTGGAGTGCAGTCAGAGACAGAAACAGGATTTCATTTACAACAACGATACAGGAGGAATTATGTAAAATGGTAACATTCCATGCCATTTAATGAGCCATATTCACTAATGTCTAAGTCTATGGTGTCGCGGTAATAAAACGCACCGCCTGCCAGAGCTCGCCCGCTACACTGTGTCTGTCTATTTTGAGCTCTGTATGAAACAATGGTGCATAACAGAACAGGCAGACATTTGCAGTTCTTTACCCTGCGTGCTGAATGCTCTGCCCTCAGACAGAGTGAGGCGCTTGTCTGCTACCCTCCTCCTCCTCCTCCTCCTCCTCCCCCTTCTCCTCCTCCCTCTCCCATGCTCTCCCTGTCCTCTTTTTTCTGGCCCTAGTCTGTGCTACAGATTAAGTGACTTGATCCTGCAAACATCTGAAGAATTCAGCTCCACAAAGGGGTCAGACAAAGGCCAGGGGATAGCCTTACAGGTCCTCCTCCATTAGCAGATCCACAGAGGTGTCATCAGCAGGGCTCTGCAGGCAACAAAGACGCCTCCAAAAAGAGCAGATTGCCAATTGATGTTTATCTCTGGACTCATTATTAAAACACTCACAGCCCGCGTCTACTTGGACATTACATCTTGGAAATTAATGAGAAAAATTGATTGCACCGTGCACATGTCACATAAGATGAGTTGTATTAGAAAGAAAAACATTCTTGGACTGGTAAATGGAATCGAATCTTCGCAGTTTTTTTGTCTTTTTTGCAAAACAATTTTTTTTGCACAAACAAGTTCTCGCTTGTGAACTGCAATACTCACGCCAAGTAAAGCTGCAAATGCTGACTGTCTCTTTGTTCACATGTCTCTTGATATAGACAAACAAAAAATACTCCATATTTTCCAGCATTCACAAAGAATATCTGGGGCTCCTAGAAAAACATTTCAACTGTAATAAGCTTTCTCCATGAGAGTCTGAAACATTTCAGAGGGCTCCTTTGAAGCTCTCACTATGTTGACTGTTCATATATAGACAGTGCTTGGAAAGCCTGAGCGCCATATCACTGTAACCTCTCAGTGCTTCTGCATTAATAATTAATTGCCAATGTGAGTAAACACCACTGTAGATACAAGAATGCCCCTAACAACACAAACTCTGCTGCTCCCACTTAAAGCTGTACGCTCAACACATTTGGATGAGTCTCCAGACACATGCTAATGCTGCCACTGGTGGAACGTAACCAAGTATAAGTACTGGGCTCAAGTTCACTTTTGAGGTAGTTGTACTTCACTCTTTATACCGCTACTTCATTCTACTTCAATACATCTCAGACATATTTTTTTTACTGCATTATGTTTAACTGGCAGCTTTTTGTTACTTTGCAGATTCAGATTAATGATACAAAATATAATCAACTGATAAGTTATAACATATTGTGGACAGAGGTAAACTTCCCAAGCTGACCAGCAGCATATATGGCAAAACAAAATTAAGCCTGATTTTTAATAGCTGCAACGTTAAAGTGATAAACACAATATATTTATTTATATTTTTTTCTTACTTATATTTTTGAATTTTTTACTTTTTAAGTAACATTTTGAATGCCGGACCTACCAGTATTTTTGATATGGGTGGAAGTTTCATCACATTATGATGTTGAATGAATTATTTGGACCACGATACGATATTCGCTGAAAACATGAAGTCTGCCTTAATTTCAATACGATATGATTCAGTGATCGATTTAAAACAACTAAAATATGACCTGACAATTTTATTACTGAGCTCTTCCAGACATGTAGTTAAAAAACAATCTGTTATTTTAAATAAAAAGAATAAAAACAAAAGTTGAAATATCAAAATAAAGGCATATCTTAAAGAGAATATGTATCATTACACCCCTGAATGATGAACTGCACTACTGCTACTTTTACTTTCATAAAGCACCACCTTCCACCACTGAATGTTGCAAACAAACTGCATTTGCAACATTTAATGGAATACAAAATCGAGCGCCTTCTGTGTATATATTCAGCTTTACAATTGAACCAAAAACTGACTTGAAAAGATTTTCTGCAGCCTGTAAAACCCTTCATGCAGGAGATGTGATTCAAGCAGGTGGCTCTATCTTTCACTGTATACTCAGACCTGCTCAGGAGGAGATTTGGAGGCGTTGCTGTTGCGCAGTTACCCTTTAGCTTACAGGCAACATGCTGTGAGTTTACGGCTAACACAACCTCATTTATATTACTTATAGTGAGGAATGTATGTGCGGGGCCTGTAGAACATGCTGACCTTGTCACCGTTAGCAGCATCTCCCCCCGTGCAAGTGAGGAGCCTTGCTGGTGTTCAGGTAGTGTAACCCAAGCGCTCAGTGGCTTCCTGCTCGTGTTATACATAAAGGAGAAGCTAAGGGCCTCTGAGTGTGACAGCAGAGCACTTCCTTATTGAATATCTGAGCAACATAACATGCCCATTGAGCTCTGATTAAAAGATTTTATTACATATGCAGTATGAGTGCATATCATAGCAAAAGGCAATATCTGCTTGTGTATGAATACTAGAGGCAATGCAATATATAATATAATGCAAACACTAATCATATTACTATGGTTGTGTATGCATCACCAATGAGGCTCATTTAGCTTTTGGTGGTGGGATATGACCAGCTATTCAGAATTCAGGAGCAAGTAGAGCGTCTTTTATCTTACTATAAATCCTCATTATTTCTAATAGCACTTCTGAAGGCTAAAGAGTAGAGCAGAGCATGTTCTCTTTATTCGGCAGTCACTGACAGACATGGCCAAGCACTATGGGTTAATGTAATATCACAGTTGGATGCCTCCTCAACTCACTTACATTCCCTGTTAGCTTAAAAGTCCTTCCGTGGAAAAAAAAAAGAAAGAAAGAAAAAGTATGCAATGCATGGAAGGATGTGACGGTTGTGGGAGCCCATAACAGCACAGGGCCCACATATGAATTAGTCCAAAAACAATCTTTCACAGAGAACAAGTGTGATAAATTAAATATTATCACATTTGAATGTTTTTAGGTTATTCTAATTTTATGAAATACCGTCGGAAGAAAACAAAAGGCTAAATAATTCACATCTGTGGTATCCAAGGTCCCATTTTGTCATGGGGAAACGTTAGTCTAAGAATAGAAAAATGGACTGTAAAAAGTCCATGGTTCATCTGCTGAGACTGGCATATCAATTAGGATTGTGAATAAGAGTGTAATTGAAAGCAACAGGAGCAGAAAGAAGCGGAAATTCATCAAGGCAAGCATGGAAAAGCACAAATGAGTTCCGAGCGAGTCACGGAGAGCCTCGTTCCTATTCTTCTGCTCCGTCTTTGCCCAGAACAGATCCACCTAATCTCTCCCGCCATTACCAAACAATGAAATCAGCAACCAAACAACTACTGCCTGCTGTAGTTTCCTTTAATAATTCTAAGCAGGCTAATTGTTTTATTAGAGGTACAAATAGGTATTTCTTGGACTGTCTCTCCTTCCAGCCACGGCGGATTCATAAACTCGGTGTTAACAGCACATTGGGTGCTCAAGTCTGCAGCCTCGGGGGCCCCAATAAGTGGTAAATCTAGTTTTATAAAAGTGAGAAAAAAGGAGCTCGATGTGTAACATTAACCAATTACTGTTAGCTCATCAGTCACAAGCTGTTGAAGTGGTTCACTGGCTCTTAGTATGTAATTTTGAGCAAACTAGGAAATTTAAGCGGTCTTGAGGTGAGAGGTCACCCTGCTGGGACATTTATAGTTGTTTTTTATTGGTTGTGTTGCTGCTCTGTGCCTGTGATTGCTCTCCAAGCCTGCCTTAGCACTGAAAGGTTCACTGGCCAGCAGCATCTGTGTCTTCCTATACTCTTATCTCTGCTGGCAAGCGAGCACACCGGCGCAGGCCTGCCACACAATCACCGCGCCACGGCTCCACTGTCACTAAATGGCACGTTCTCTCAGCCCCAGTCCTCCCTTTCCTAGGCACGGGCTTCTCCAGCTGCAGCCTAATTTCCTGTGACTTGCCTAATTACTGTAATTAAGGATTAATTGCCATTAATTATTCACACATAAGCTCATCGCAAATCATGGGGTAAATGTCTTATGAAAGCTGCCATACAAGCCATGTATAAACACACTAGGATGCTCCAGGCTGCTGAATCGATCACTCAGCCCTCCAGCAAATCTCCACGCCACACTTAGGAAAACAGCGATAACTCTCCCCAAAATCAACAGCCTATCCAGGTGATGGAGGAATCAATTCACATGCTTTATTCGTCTCAGCTACATTCTTCCAATAGTGCTTCCAGGATCTCCGAGACATGAAGCAGACAGAGAAAAATGTCTTTGTGAAGTTTTGATAAAAGACAGTGCACTGTTTCAAAACAAACAATATTGGAAGAGATGGGCATAAGTAAAGGTTGAGTGAGGAATAATGAACACTGAGTGGATCATTATTGTGAAATAACCCAAAACAAGGTGATACAAGATTTGTCTTTAATCACTGTAAAGGGTTTATTTTGCAATAATGAACAGCTTGTTGTACATTATTGCGCATATTGCACGGCTTACTAAAGAAATCGATAATTTGACACAAAATACAGATTCAAAAACATGCTTTTAATTTGAAATTTAATTATTTGTTCCACTAAATAAAATCCATCAAACTCTCAGACTATTTAAACAGATTTCTGCCCTGTAACTGTCAAAGTCCTTGACATTTTATTTTCAATTTAGCAGTCTTTTGTCGATTTGTCCGTAGTTCAGCTCTTTATTTTCCTTAGGACAGCTGAGCCATAAGCAATGAAACAAAAGTCCCATGCTCTTCAAATATAGAAGAATTAATATTTGAAAAATCAATCTACCTTCCTGATAACAGAGCGAATTTTTTTTTGCCACAGCTGATGTTTATGTAATTTACCAGACTTCTTTCTGCAGCTTGATATGACTGGACCTGGTCCTTTAAAATCTATAATGCGAACTGCTATACATAGCAACGGTCTGTTATTCAAAAATAACAGACTGTAAAATTCCATAACTGACGAATCAGAATTGGGTATTCAACAAAGCCGTGTAATAATTCTACTGGTAGGAAATCTATTCACGTGGCACTTTATTTGTCACTGTTTCTCTAAACTCTGGGAAGTCCACTTAAACCTGAAAGATTGATTTAGGGTCAAGGACA
>CAFUXE010000703.1:338496-349286 GCA_903364295.1 Serranus cabrilla
CCATAATGTAAATCTGCTGAGTATGAAATGTCTTCCAGGGGCCCGCATGCAAACAGTATTTAAAAATGAGACGTTTTTACAAGGCTTTAAATCAGCAGTGGAGCCATGTGTTGATAGAGAGAGAAAAAAGAAGAAGTAAACTGTCTGGTGCTTCACCCCAGGTCTGCAAGACCTCACAGCAACGCCACAAACTCCATTATAATATACAAGACTGACAATTATTTTCTGGATCCTGGTGGGGTCTCTGGAAGCTGCTGCCTCAGCAGCGACATTGGGAACCACAAGTCTTTCTTTCTATAAACACCGGTCACTGAGAGAGAGGTGGGAGGGAGGAGAGGGGACTAATTGTTGGACCAAAGGCAGATGTGGCAGATTAATGCAGGAAACATCTTCATTTTGGGAGCATAAGTTTGTGTTTCTGATTTAAACATTTATGTTAATGGACCTTCTGGCAGCTCTTTAATGCTCTACACTCTCTTGTAAACAGCCTCTTTGCAAATCCATCATTGGGCCATCCTGCAAAAAAAAAATCCCAAGCTGCACAAGGAGAGGGGAACAGATAACACCATTCCACATCAAGACAAGGGGATAACAAGACTTCAGACATGCAGAGGCGGCTTGAGCCAATGCTGGCAGAATTTCCCCTGATCAGCATTATTGCAGCCAGAGTTTAATTTATAGAGCTGAGCCAGTCCTGTTTTATGCGTTTGTTAGATTAATGTGCAGAGCCATACTTTTTTTTACGGCTATAGTCTTTGATCAAGTTCAATTTATTGGGATTAACCTGAGGTTCAAGCGTGGTCCATGATCCGTTTCAAGTCATTACAAGAAGCCTCTATTTTCTCCAGCTGTGACCGAGTTTCTAGTCCTTAAAAATCAAACAGAAGTTCAAACTGTCAAATCTGTCCTCAATTATGACGACTCTGTGATGACCCTTTGCTGGTTAAACATATCGTGATATTTGATTTTCTCATTATCACCAAAAAAGGATTAAACTTATTCCAGCTCGAAAATCCACTATATCGGCTACCATTTTTCTCCTCATAAACTGATGTTGTTCTCAGGTAGGCTCTAATGTGTTTACTGAATTAGCAGAAAACATGATATGTCATGATTGTTCCTGAGAGATATGAAATGACCTATATCGGGCTACAAGATTTCCGCCCTGTGCCCCAGCCCTACTATAACTTATTATTTTCTTCTTATTTTTATGCCTTTTGACTTTGCAACATGCCCCTTAAATTAGCATGTGTTAATTATGAGCCGAGCAGCGCTGTGATAAATACTACTTTTCACTGAGACACAGGAGAAGTGTGCCGTGGTGTTAATATGGAACGTGTCGTACAGTCAACGTGTCACCGCGCTGTGTGAGTTACAAGACCCCACAGCCTGTGAAACTTTCTGTGGACCCTGCTGCCCCCACACATTTCACACTCCCACCTCCCCCTGTGTGACACCTCCCAGTACGCACATGCATCATCGCGTCATTGATGCCTAATTGATACTTCCCTATTTATTGTCACCTTCCCTCTCTGTCAGCTGACTCGGTTCTCCGTGTCGCTTTGCATTTATGGACTCCCGGCTGCCTTGATCTCGGTAATTAGAGTTTATGTGCTAATTGGTGTAAATACAAAGATGGGAGTTGCAGGCGAACACTTCACACCGCGGCTATAAATTGTGGCTCTGATAAGTGTGGGTTGTAGTGCTGAGGGGATAGAAGTGTCTCTAGGAAACTGATATTTCTGTCACCAGCCCTCTTTACACATTCAAAGCGCAGTACAGCTTGAAAAATATTTGGACAGCTAAAGACATCTCTGTCTTTAAAAGTCTTTCTTACCTTTGGATGTCAAAAGTCACAGTTACTATCTTTATATCAGTAGTAATATTTAATTACAAATTCATAGCGTGCAATTACTTGTAGAAGCCTATAACCCAAAGAACAATGTCAGAAAAACTATTTCTTGTACTTTTCCTTCAGTTTTAGTTATTCTTTACTGTCGAAGAAGAATAGGAACATGAGGTTTTGCCTCTTTTATGTATATTGAACAGTTACTTTACAGCAAACCCCAGACTCCACAACTCCCATTTGGATGCAATGAAATGTAGATTTATTGTAGCATTGCTGAGAGGAAACCCTGAGTTTTAAAATACAACTGGGTGATGCTGCTGTGTTATAGATATCTTGAGATTATGGCATGATAAGGACCAACATCAGGGAACTAAAAATGACAAAGGATGCAAAATATGATTTTTTTTACAAAGCAAATATGATAACCAGAGCTTATGCAAACATGAGTGTAATAAAGGCTCAGAGGTAGTGAGCAATAAAGTACATCAAAAAACTTTACTAACTTACTTTGAATTCAAATGAATTATTTTGACATGATGACATACTTAATACCGCTGACAGGCCACTGCCACTTACTGTATCAGTCTGTAGATGATCAAAGCAATTCAGCTTTGTATTATTATTACTGATATATACTAGGACATCACCTAAAATAACATTTGATATTGACAATAAAAATAACAATAAAAATATATTGTATATTTAATGCAATCGATGGGCAACTAGTTGCACTGTGAAGCTAACAATGAGTAACTGTTTGTGCATCAGTGTCACCACCTCTCAGCACTCTATAGTTTAATATAACAAATATCATGTTGTTATTAAAACATGTGCAAGATCATGAAAACTGTAATCATGCGTCGAGTCACCCTATATAAAAAGGCCAAGGACAAAAATAGTGTACATGTAGCTGAAATGGTGGTTCCGACACCAGACTTCATTCTACTTTTTAGGTATTTCTGTGAGGAGGATACAAAATGCAACCTGTAAACAGAGGATTAAGTCAACAGTCATTAATTATCTGAAAAGTATAATAGCCTTGACAGCAGCACAATAGAGAGACCTTTAGAGAGAGCACAGCAGCTGCTTGTAAGGAATACAAGAGAAAGGTTTTGTGATCAGATCCTTTGACAGCTAAAATAACATGAGTTCAAAGCCAAAACACCAAAAAGCCGTCTGTGTGAGTCTTCCCATTACTATCTAATATGTTTCTTAAGCCATCTGCTTCAAAACGCTCCTTTTCCCTGAAATGTAAGACACAATTATGCAGATATCAAATAGCAAACTTTTGCGCTGATTAAAATCGTGGTTGAACCATGTGCTTTTCACATGCAAACACGCAGATGTATGTTTCTTTCCCCCCTTTTCATTTTCAACTTGGTTCTTTTTAAACTCCGTGTTGTCAGCAGATGTCCTTCTAACGGAGACAAAGAAAATGAGAGGGGGCTGGATATCATCAGCATAGAAATGAGCCTCCTCTCGATGCCCCTTCTAAGGCACAGCCACAGCGCCGCTCCAGCCACTGCACTACCTTTTCAACTTGCAAATGACAGTGTCACCAAATGCTATCCTTCCATCAATCAAGTCGAGGGGGTCATGAATATACAAAAGGCAAAGCGGAGACTGGCTGCCTCCCGCAGCTCTACTTGGCCCAATTATACAGGCTCAGCTTTCTCCTGTGAGCTTCCACTTTTTGTTTCAGTCTAAAGGGTACAGTCCTAGGCAGCCCCAGGCTTAATCAAGGTAGGTCACGCATACTGGACCTCTCAAGTGGACTGCAAATGCAAGTTAAATGTGGACACCAAATGTCATCTTTCTTTTACATCATTACTGCTGGGGGGCAAAGACAGCAGGGGTCAGATCTTGCACCCCTTTTTTCGTGCACACTCTGCCATATCCCATGTACTGAAGCCTTCCTCTTTACCCAAACACAAGACCAGACCACTAGGCCGCTGCAGCCCCCTCCTCTCCTCTCCTCCCTCCCTCCCTCCCTCTCTCTCTCTCTTTCTGCAGCAGCCTGCTTGCCCCTTTCTTTACCCCAGCTGTCAGATCATAGTAGTGAATTAGCATTCTAACGGATACGCCTCAACCCGGGGATGAATTAGCACACAGGAGTAACTAATGACCTCCCTGCTGAAAGTGGACCTTATAGTCCATGGCACAGCTGATCAATACCACTGCTTCAGCTCAGCTTACCCTCTCCTTTCTCTTTTAGGTTTTCACTGAAATCCTTCAGAAAAAGACATTGAAGAAATAAAAAAAATAAACCAAATGATCATATGAGCATGCGTTAATGCTTATTAAAAGAAAAACAAACTTGAAACTCGTCAATACACCTGAATGGTGACTGTTGAACGCAAAGCGGATCGGTCAATAATGCCTCATTGTTACGTATTCATTGTGATGGAGAATGTAAACAAGGCAAATCCATGTGTTAATGTAAGTAATGTTACCTGATAGCATCAATCACTGAATACAGCGATTGTGTTCTTGCTCTGTGTTGACAAAGTGTTGCGAGAGCCGACTAATCAATCATCTTATTAAAACCGATGATTCTAATTGTTTTTGATGAGTGTGGCACTGATACAAAGGTTAGCACCATTTTGTTACATTGAAAGCTGGCTGCTTGAATGGATGCGTTATAAATTTGTCACATAAAATTGTGACACTGATGAAGCAGGACTGGACTTTCTCACTACAACACTTAAGAATGACTTATTTCTGAATAAAGCAACGATATATTGGCTTCAGACAGAGGAGCAAATGACAGTGCGTACTGTAAAAACATGAAAAGAATTCGCTGTCAGGTTTGTTTATCATAATTTAAGACCTTCTGAAAACAAATTCGCAGATAAAATATGTTCAGGCTCGAAATAGATGCGACAAGCAGTTTTGAACGAGCTTTGATCAGCTTTTTTGATGTGTTAATGTGTCAGCTGAGGCGCGGCAATCAAGCCACAATAAGTCTCAGAGGAGTGTGAGAAAGCAGAGGGTTAATGTGGGCCTACGGCTGAGAAAATAAATTACTCTAAATATGTAAGTGGACGTTGGAATGGGCCCTGTAAGAGCAGAGTGGGTTTGGGTAAACCAACAGTCTGTCTGCAGTAATTTATAGACAGCTATGATAAATACTATTTGTCCATGACAGTCACATGAAATAATAAACCATGGATGGCGATAAACATTACTAAATCCTGACACTATTGATTTATAATGTCTAACAGTGACATCAAACCAAACAACTGACAGAAACAATGCCAGGGCTTTAGGAGCAGTTTGTCAACTATTAATTCTGTCAAAGGGGGTTTCGCTCTAAGCCGAGAGAGCTTGTCTTGCAGTTGTCAATCCCTTTGCTGGAAACGACTGCAGCACGTCCGCGGGTAAGGGCCCTAGGCACTGCTCCGTTAGCCCTAATTACCCCCATCCCTGCTTTGGCAACGACAAGACCAGCCTCTATTTAAAATGCATGTTAATTATGCAAATTATTAATTGGGCTGGTGCTTGAGGATTTGTGTTTATGCCCGGATTAGAGTTAATAACTGTATCAAGCTACGTTTTAAGCCTGACCTATGACAAGTAATGCTGAGGTGCTGAAAGGGATATTTTCCAATACATTACCCTCTCTTCTCTTCCAAGTCCATTCCCCATTACAGCAGGCTGAATAAATGACACACAGATTCTCCAACCTCGCAACAAGAACCACACGGTTTGGATCTACACAGTGCACTGTAGAAGATCATACAACACTGCTGCACCACAGTGCTTTGTTTAACACTCTTGTGGAAGTACAGCAGTTTATATTTGCTGGTAACTACTATGCACACAGATAGCCACACAAAAGCAGACCCTTAATCACACACACACACACGGTCACATAAACAGTTGAGGGTCTTATTTCACGGCAATCCAGAACTAGCTGTCAGGCTAATTGCACACACCTGTGATGGGGACCACACATGCTCTGTCACCACCTGCCATGGAGAAGAGTCAACAACAGTCTGCACTCTGGTCATCCAGTTGTCATCAAGTTCAAGTAGATATCAAAGTACAGCCAAATGTCTTGTACTTTGTTCCAGTCATGAAATCCTTTAAACGTCATGCACAGAGAGCACAGCTTTATCCTTATAATGCATCATAGTACTATATATGTTTGATGGTTGTGTATGTGTATGTATGTTCATTAAGGATTTGCCTCAGCTCCACACAGTCCTCCACATCCTGTCTGAGCTTGCCAAACCTTTGGGAGCTCTGGGAGCGCTCGCTCGATAGGGTTAAGCTTGAGTTTGTGTGCCGACAGTCATGCATGAACGAGGAGCTGCTACACAATACCCAAGAGGTATGAAAGGAGTATCAACTGCCAAAACCTTGGCATTAGAAGACCAGATAAACACTTCATTTATCATTGTGTTCTCTCTTTGTTTTTATTTTTTTTAGGTTGTTCCTTTTTTTTTGCAGGTCAAGACAATGTATTGACATTTTGCACTCATTTAATGGATGGTGAGTAAAAGACTAGCCTTGTAGGCTACTGTTAACGTTAGCAGTAGCGCATATGATAAGGGGCTCCTAGTGAGGTTTTGCATAGTTGTCAAATACTGCTTGCAAGCTTTTGCTATCAGTATTACGACATGGTTAACAAGATGTATTTTGCCTAAAATGTACACAAATTCTGTATCAATTCTGTCTGCGTGACAAAGTACGCAAATTTACTAAAATAGGTAGCTTGTTAAAACTGCTTACAAAAACAGTAAGTTCACGAAAACATCTTTCTTACTAATACTGCTAGCTAACAACTAAGCAAAACAGCTAGTTTACTATATGTGTTTGCTTACTAAAACAGCTTTCTGACTAAAACAGCAATTTACTGAACTGTTTGTTTACTAAATCCCCTCGCTCAGTAAAACAGCTAGCTTACAGAAGCAGCTAATGTTAGCCTGTCATCTCATTTCCATACAACTGTTATCCTTGAGCATTTTTCAGAAAATTCAACGCACTTTATTAAACAATAAACAGACTGCAGAGGGTGTCGGCCACAGTGTCAGCCAGTCAGCAATCTTTCCACTTCCTGCCACGACTGAAATGGTTAAGGGCGCATTAAGCTGTTTTGCTCAATGGCCCTTGACCAATATAAAGAAGTACTGAGATAGCATGTTCTGATTTATGCCCTGTGAAGACATTATGAATGCATGCAAGCACATGCATGAACACCAACACACAGTCGCTGAAAAATAAATGCAGATAGATAGATAGATAGATAGATAGATAGATAGATAGATAGATAGATAGATAGATAGATAGATAGATAGATAGATAGATAGATAGATAGATAGATAGAAACATCAACGAGACTAAGAGGTTCTAAGGGAATAAACCTAAATAAAACCTAATAAAGGACAAAATCTGTAAAATTGCAAATGGACTTTCCATTTATTTTCAACACAACCTTTTGTTTGTTGGATCTAAATTATAGCTTGATTAAAGTCTAACAGAGGGCTACAGTAAATCCTGTGTGAATGTTTGCTGCAGTTCCTCTAAAATGGGAAATATTGATCAGTATGATTTCCCTGGGTACTAGGGAGCTGTAGAGGAAGAGTGAGAGACATTATTTAAGGGACATGGAGCCTAAGTTGAAAAAAAAGGAAAAGGAAAAAAAATGGCATTATGGTCTATGCCTTGAAACATGACTTAGTCTGAGTGGCCTTTGATGGTAAGAGGCGAAAAGGTAGTTCATCATTGTCTGCATGGGAACCAGGGGGGTGGTTGTCTTGTGTTGATTTTACATTATTAATTTGAGGCACACAAGGTCATTGGGGCCGCTATAGTCATGAGAACCAGTTGTTATCTTAACACAGCTGTCGGGCTGAATCTGCATTGACTGATTATGCCATTGATTGGTAACACTGTGAGAAGGCAGCCTTTAGGTTACTGCTCTGAATTCAGAGCCTTTCGATGTGATGATTGCATTTTGGTACAGAAAACATCCACACAAAACAGGCCTTATTATTAGTGCTTTACAGTCTCTGCTGTGTTAACTAGCACTGTAGCTCCAAGAGAATTGTATAACCATGTCCCAGACACCTTCAATCTGCTGTAAGCAAATCAAATGTAAATGTCAAATTGTTGCAAACATATGCTAATGCAAGAAAAACCTCATGTGTGAGGGAAAGGGGGGGTGAAACTAAATAGAAAATAAACATTACAAAAACTGTGAAATCTTAAACAAAGGGGGTTGAATCCTGAGCAGCTGGCATGGAATGAACTCTTCTGGAGAGGGAATGCCAGTTTCAGAGCGCCCCGAGCATCGATTTGGAGCCAAGGCAGTAAACAGCTTTTATCAGCAATAATGATGGCATAATCCCAGCTAAAGAGGAAAGTAGCATATGGTGCAAAGCTTACAACTGCAATCCCAACAAAGTAGGGGGGATTTTCATCACTTTGTCCACTTGAAAGACACTCTGCCAATTCATTTTTTTTCTCCTTCCAAGGATCATAATCTACACAGTAAAATTAACATAACTTCTGTAAAATACAGACATTTTTCTCATCCGTTGACTCTAGGCCAGTGTGATTTATGCATCTCCACAATGTGAAATTGTACTACAAACACTATAATGATATGTACAGATAGGCTTTACAAGGTGACAAGTATTGCCCTACAAGCTACCAGGGAGTCACTGTGATTCTGCATTACAATCCTGCATATACGTATAAAGCATGGCTATAGGAAGCCCTCCCACAGCTGCAAATTAAAAATGAATTTCAAACAGTGCATACAGCTGCCACCTACGTTGAAGTCAAACAATCTTGGCTGCGACGTCTATATTTCAGATGTCAGTTTTATCGTAGCCTCCTTCATTAAACCTATCAAGTCTTCCTTTTGATCAGACAACCAAGGCCAGAAGACAGCTCTTTTCCAGCAAGAGTGCAACGCTGCCAAGTAGCACTCTAGACTGGCTTCAACCTCTGTCATTGATTTTCCTCCAAGCTGTGACCATTCATTGTTTGTGACATTCTCCTGTCGGCTCTTTAACACCCTTCAACCAAATCAATTTCATATTTTTGTCAATGCCTTGCAACTGGATGAGCCAGATGGGAAGGGACGTCACATGATTTAGGATGTCGATTTTCTGGCAACAGTTTTATCTGCAGTTTTTACAAGACTTAGAAAGCTGGCACGATGGGTTTATTTAAAGACATATAAGACAAATAAGCTGCAGTGCTTTGTTGTAGAGCTGAAACAATTGGTCATTGATCGATTAGTTGATAGAAAATTTAAAGGCAAAAACCATTCAGTGGGTTTAATCATTTCAGTCTTTTAGAAGTATGAATTACCTCACTACAGCTTTCTTTGTCTTTTATCTGAAGAAACTGAACACTATTTTCTGACATGAATGGATAATAAAAACAAATGATTAGTTGTTACAGTACACTATTGTTTCTGTTTCTAAACAAATATCTGCAAAATGTAAGTCTACAATCATCAAAGCTCAGAGGATTTCTTTTTTTTAAGTGAGCCACAGTAATAATCATGGACATGCCAAAAAGGAATCCAAACAGCCAACCACTTCTTCCCTCAACTCTAACAAATGACTAAATTTATTCCTTGTGTCTTCATAAGCCTTGCAGACCATATGGCTTTGCCCTCTATTATACTCCCAATATCACACACTAACAATGACAACAATAATAGCACCAGTGACCTTGACTTCCCGTCTGGACTCTAAGAATAATATTTGATAGCAATATTAAGTGCAACAATAATGAGATGAATATTCCCCATTTAGTGTAGACAGCTTTAGGACAAATTCTGAAGGGAGAGCTGCCTGCTGCAGCTACATGCTGGTCACTCTTAGTTGTCAGGGCTGATTTATTGCCTCCTAGCTGTTCAATTTCACATTTTGTCCTCGTCATATCCCCGACTCATGATCATTCTGCACTGACCCTTGTAGGGCAGGCAGGGAATATTGATAAAACAATTATCTGCTTGCCGTTCATTTGATTTTCCATTTCAATTACGGATTGGAGGAGGCAAAAAGAAAAGATTGCGGCATTGATTTTTTTCTTTCCTACCTTACAACAGGAAGGAGGCAGGCTTTGATGGGATGCTTTGGTGACATGGAATAGAGGCAGGGGAAGTGTGCAGTAGCTTTAGGCGCTACGCCTCTCTTTTGCTGTTGTTTTGCTTTATGGACCGTTTGTGAATTAAGGTTGATTTAGCATGGCCAACTAATAGTATTTTAAATGTACAAACAGACTCTGCACGCCCTTTTTTTATCTTATCCTAGACACATACATCCAATTTGACTGGAGGTTATCGGACTGTTTATTGATTTGGCAGATTCAAATGTGATGAGTGCAATAGGCAGGACTTCTCTCCATGGGGGACCAGCATGTTCACACTGCTGCTGACCTGAGGTAAACACTGTATGTGCCTTGCTCTCTGGAGGCCAAAGGACCCAAAGGTCATAGCAGTTTGTCAGCGACACCATTCCACTCTCTCCCCCTTTCTGATGGTCTGCCACTGTCTATTTGTCACTCTTAAATGACAACAGAGTTGCATCATACTTGTTTTTCCTGCAGCACTGACACAATGCTCCACCACCTCTACATTGTGCAATATCGCACTGTGATGGAGAGCATAGTGTGATACAAGACATTCGCCGCTGTAACAGATAAAAATAAACCAAACGTAGAAAATACAGTAAGAGATTCAATTGGGGGAAAGTGCATGTTAAATGCTGAGTTTCTTTCAAGCAAGCCATGTCAAATGAATCCATTACCACATAAAGTAAATAGATTCTTCTGTAAATGATTTGGAACATTGGTAATGGGTAAAGACCTAATGGGAATCCTGGTGAAATAGCCTTTGGGGAGCCTGGGAAAATCTGCCTCACTGAAGTGGCCGGCTCTTGGCCAAAACCCTGTGTAGAGGGAAAGGGGGGGG
>CAFUXE010000703.1:366135-377213 GCA_903364295.1 Serranus cabrilla
TGATTCTGCAGCTTAATGTACATCACTGTTTGCTCACAGAAGTTATTATATCCTCCAGCAGCCACAGTAGCATTTGTGAATGCCATTTCACCCAAAATTAGGCATCAGGGAATCAATAAATGTGTTAAACTGCCAGAAATTTCACATGTAGAAATGCACAATCATCAGCATTAGCCTGGAAAATCCAGCTGGTAACTGTCTGAAACACATTTCCACTTTTGGGGTTTTAATTTCAATCTCTCTCTCTCTCTTTTCTTTTTTTACTCGCGCACTGACGAGCCAAGCAGAAGTCCAGAAAAACTTCATCCTCGTGGACCGCAGTTTATTCTGAGCAACCTGATCTGCTGGGAAATAATAATAACTTCAGTGTTTTTGCAGTAACCAGTGGCAGTGAGCACTTTCTGTAGAAATTCAGCCCCTAAAATCCCCTAAAATCTCCTAAAGATCTAGTTGTTGGTGGTAGTTTAAATGTCATGTTTGACTTTTGAACACACGTGGGTGCTTTTTATTTTCATTTTCAATGAAATTATTTCAATTTTCACTTTTAACGTGCAGTTAGAGTTACGTGTTCGCGTGCGCGTGGGGTCTGACTCTCGTCTGTTTGAAACGTCGCCAGAAAATTAACGCAGAATCGATACACAAACAGACTGTATGGACACTGCACCATATGAGTAGTACTCACCATTTTCACCACGCGCCTGTTCTCGGAATTAATAGTGCAGTGACCTCCCGGAGAGTTGCCATGTTTGTTATTTACATCCTGCAAATCCGCGGTTTTTATTAGCTCTGACTTCTCTAGTGCGCCCTCTAGTGAAAACCTCCAGTAACACGCGTTGTACACGAGGCAAGTATGTTAACAATTCGTTCACAACGGGAAGGCATGGTTAAACCTAAAGCACTATGTAACATTTTTGTGTTTTTTATTAAGAATTCATGTCAACAAGCATACAGATACGGCATCGCTTGCAGTCTTTAACTGTTTTTGTGTCTTTATTTGACATCGGCATGCATTTGATCAGATTTGCATTTTATCAGACTGATTTACAGCAAAAAGAAAGAATACACAATAGTAGAAAAACATAAACACAGTAAAAAGAAATCACAGGATTCGGATTGTGAAATTATTAAAAAAATATCACAGTATGTTTATCCTCTCCAACCAAATTAAGTAAAACGAACACACACACGTCTGAGAGTGACACTAAGATCAGAGCACCATGTTTAAGACAGAAAGCTACTGGCTTTATGGATTTTTTTTTCTAAAGTAACATCATGGCCTATAAATAGCACCCCACTTTTAAGGACATTTTGCTTGTCATATCTACATACTTTAAGTTTTCTGGCTGTCACTTAATGCCCCATTCTCATCCCCAAGTCGTCACACACAGAAGCATTTGGTTAACATGAATTCATATAAAACTACTTATTTAGTTTGAGAAAAACGTCATGGTTTAGGTTAAAATAGGTATGCTGACTACATAAATAAGCCAGCATTGACTTTTGGTTTCGCTCTGAACAGCAGTCTTCTGGGTGAAAACCGTGAGATTGTTTGACCCATAAATCCACTGCGTCCTCCACACCACGCAGACTTTTACACTCTTTATACTATGTTAACTGACTTACTTTAAGCATCTACTGACACACAAAAAGCACAACATGCATCGTGATAAAAGGTGAAAAACATCTCTACCATGGAAGCTCTTATTTCTTAACGGTAATCACTACAAAGTAAACATGTTCTGACAGTAATATTACACGTAATGCTTTAACCTATATGAGGGTTCCCAGCGACAAACAGATGAACAGGATCTCCAAGTGAGAAATGTGGTTAATAATGAAATACAGTTTTTTATCTAATTCTATTAAATTGACTAATGATAAGAAATATCGTATTTCTTAAGAATACAGAGTTAAATGACATTATTATACTGTGCTGGTATTAGTCAGTGATCCTCTAAAATACTTCTCGGTCAGGACCACCTGCTCTCAGGAAATGATTCATTTTCACGAGTCGGAACTGAGTGATTGGATTCATCTCCAGAAAAGGAAGCAACTTTTACTACAGTGAGTCATTACTGTTCAACTGTCTTATTAGAAAAAGAAGAGAACGCCCCCCTGCTGTTTCCTGACTCTTTCTCTATTTGCAGTTCAGGAAGTACGATATTAGGATGAGTCCACAGAGTATAAAAACAAAAGTAATTGTATATTTAATTTGATGTAGGATAGATTAATGCACAAATGTAAATTAATGCAAATCTCAGCAACATGTATTAGGATTAAGGTGGTCAAGGACACAACTCAGCTATCTTAAACTTTACATGATTGTGTTCATTCTGGAGCTTAATGTGGCAAGATTTCAATATGTGAGTAAAAAAATAGGGATTGTCTTTAGCAGTCTGTGTGGTTCTGCTCATTCATTTGACCTTGAAGTATCGGAGCAACACACTCTTGAGTTTAGTGAATGGGAGTCCCAAGACTACTGCATTTATCATTGAAATACTGAGCTGTCAAGTCACACTACATACCTGTCAAGAAGGGCTCAAAGGTACAGCTCCGGCTCCTCTCCTCTGTTGCAGTGCATGATTCTTCATTGCATTGCATAGCAGGCCTATTCACCGTTGTTTTCAGCCATATGTCAACATAATTCATTTCCGTATGTGACAGCTCCCCACAGTAAGACACTGTGGCTCTACTAGTTCACAAAACCTTGTTTACATAACCAAGAGGTTGCACTGTTTTCCATACACTTCATTTTTAAAATCACATTGCTGTTTTTTTTCTTTTTGTTTGTTTTTTTAAAAGCTGCAGGTCAGTTTGTTTGAGGAGAAATAAATGATATGTAATTTGACAAGTTGTGTCCACATACGCTGTACATTAGGTTAAATAAAATGACAATATTTTTACAGACGAGCTAAGCGAGGCATAGGAATTAGCACCTATGAGTGCAGAGACAACACTTTGTCATCATGCTTCTCATTGTGACATCTGAAAAGACCCACAGGTGCTGTAGAAAGTGACTGTGTTGTCATATTTCATTTAGGCATCCTTCTGCAAAGCTGTAATTGCCTAATTAGCTTGTTAATTAGGAGATTAGCATTTACTGATAGAGTGGCTTGCTCTGTTGTGATGAGAGTAATACAGATTAAGTGAGAAGTTATGGGTGCATGATTTCACAATTTTGCTGTCCACAAAGGGGTCACAAATCATTCAAAGATTTGTGAAATTGCTCCGTGTTTTACATCTGCAGACGATGTTCCTCTTTTCTGCGAGCTTCCTCGTGTCAGAGTTGGCACTGGAGCTGGTGAAAGAATGTCGGAGCCCGGTGATGGCAGCCTGTCACACGGCAGCGAGATACCTCCTGGTTTGAGTGTCGCCTGTATGATCCCCTGTTGCTCGGGGAGATTGGAGGAAATGACCGAGCAGACGGTGCCAGAGACATTACTAACCCAATTATGAACAGTCTTTCATTTGGTTTGGATACTTTATTCTTATTTATTTCCTGGTATTTGACGCTGGTGTGCATGCACTTTGTCTTCATTACAGTTGCACACGTGAAAGCAGAGAGGGGGAGCAGTAATGTTGGTTGAATCTGCACCCTGGCGTCATGTAATAAACTAGGTGGTGCCTTTAAAAATTCTGATGTACGTTTCAGACCTCATATTAAAACTATCTGGTGTTTGTATTTGATTAAAATATCAGGTGTTGCGTGTTGCAGACAGTTGTGGAAGGTTATTCACATCTTTAACCTAGTGGCCATACCAAAGTGTAAAAAACCTCCATTACAAACAGCATCCTGAGATAAGATAAGATAAACTCTATTGATCCCACACTGAGGAAATTCACTTGTTACATCAGTTTAAGAGAAAAAGTGGCAGAGTGATAACAAAAAGAAGCATGACAAATATACTGATGAAGCCCTTTGGATAAGAGGCGAAACTTACCTAACATACTTACCTAACATACATATGTAGGTTAACATAGCTAACTTAACTTAAGCTACATCTTCTTATTTTAACCCAAAACATTGATCTTTCCCTAACAAAACAAGTAGTTCCAGTGCCTTAAAGTAACCAGACTGCAACTGTTTTGTGACATGAACCTATGGAACCATGTGACCATTTCATTTAGGTATGCAGATGTGTTGATCTCCTGCCACCAGTGGGCGTTTATTTCGGAAACTCTCCTGTGGGTTGTATTAGACCGTAGGAACAAGCAACTTGTTGGACCTCATTATATGTTTTATAGGGAAATTATTTATTATTATGCAAATTAACGAGTAACTATGGCTGTCACATGAAGTAAAAACAGATGCCTTGTAGTGAAGTAAAAGCATTTAAAAACCAGAAAGTATTTTTTATTGTATTTAAGTAAAGTACTTGAGTAAATGAACACTGTACCATCTCACCACAGATTGCACAAACAGTAGTGTGCTTGAAAGGTTGATAACTATGTAGGAAATATTGCATCTGCTAATGAGTGTAGTTAACTCCCCCTGTGGTTATTAAATCATTTCAAGTGTTAGTGTGGGAGGTAAACGAATAAACTCTTAAGAATGTTAAATGCACAATTAGAGAGTTGATACATCTCCAACATGATTGTGGGACAGAAGTGAATTTAGCTGGTGACGGTGACTTAAAAAAATCTGATAAACATCCAAAAGTAGAAGCCTCCTTCCCCTTAACCACTAACATCTAAATGCCCTTAATCAATACTCTACTGTAACCTCTCTGTACGCTTCAACCATGTGTATAACCGCACAAATGTAAAGCGGGATGTTCCCTAAAAAAAATCGACCTTTTGACAAAGTTTTAATCCCATGAGTGAAAAGTATCACATCTAAGGAATCTGTTTCTTCAGGAAGTCAAGACAGATGTGAGAGATCAGGAGCAGGCAGTAATCAGGGGGGGAAGGTGAGAGGTACACAGCTACACTGCTCACCACGATCAATCATACTATACTTGTCCTCCCTCGACTCTCTCGCTGTTACTGTCTCCACTGAATGCACTTCTCTCTTTGCTTAAAATTATTACACAGGCCATAAACCCAGAGAGGTGAGTGTCCTGCTAATGTGGGTACATGTAGTGGTTGCAGTAACCTTTAAGATTGGCCAGCCAGTGGTGGCGGCTTGGACACGGGCCATATATTGTGGTCAATACCAGAGACACGGATTGACTTGAGGAGGCATTTTAAGGCCTTACATTTTAATTGTCAGCCAGGCTGCAGCACAAATTGATTCTCTGGCGTGGAATAAAATCTGACCTTGATTGCTTTTGTTGCAGAATTCACATTCTTTTGGCAGATTTCAAAGTGTTTTTTATGTGACAAAAAGCCGGAGGGAAAGGGACGTCTTGAGAGAAAATTGAAGATTTTATTCAAATCATTATCATCGACTAGTGCTCATTAAATCTTTTAATGTTAATTTCTTTTTTGTACAAATTTAAGCTAAACTGAGTACCCATTTTGTGAATCTGAATTCTTCATCAAACTGCTGCGGGCCTGAGCACCGCTGACTCCATCTCACTTACTTTATCTCCTTCATATATTTAATTGTAAAGATTTAAACATTAAATTTTACAACTTTTTTTTCTCCCTTCAACATCAATTTGTCTGGTAATGAAGAGAAAATCTCCAAAGAGGTCAGAGTGTAGCGTGTCTAAATCACTGTGGCCAGACTGCCCTCAACTCAGCTTGAGTATTGACATTATGCCAGCTATGACACCATAACTCAGCCCACTGCGATGGTCATTTGATAAATGGTATCATAAATTGTTGACAAAACAATTTGTGATGTATTATGTTACCGATGGGTTGTACTGCTTATCAAATCAAGTAATCTGGCAGGGCTCTCCATTCATCAGCAAAATGCAAGCGCTCGCTGTAGATAGTGATGACTTTGTTGCTTTGTCGACATACAGTTCAAATGTAGTGTTGCTGGAAGCAGGCAGAGCGGCTAGCGTCAGAGTTTCATTATTTTTATGAGGCTCTTATGGAGGTGCAGTAATGCTATCTTTTCTCTCAATTGAGGCAAAGAGTGTAGCATGAGCAGTATATTGTGCATTGTTCAGAAAGAGCTGGTCTTATCTGAAACTGTCATTACATTGAAAATCTACAGTGCATGAAAGAATAGTGGGGTCAGGTACAAACAAACACCACATTCTGGATGAAACTGTAATGAAAATACAGCAAAAAGGAGGCATAATACATCTTTTGCATGTAAAGCTGATAATGTTTCCACCAGTGACAAAGTTCAAGTTTGACACTTTGAATTATTGGCCTGAGAGTTTGGGAAGGCACGTTTATTTACATGGTGTTAGTGAGGACTTGCTTAAACCCTAATTTCTGATATATTCTTATGTTTATAGTACATTCTAAAAATGTTGGGACATTGTCGAAAATGTAAATAAAACTGAATGTGATCATTTGCTAATCCTTTGTGACGTATATTCAGTTAAAAACTGTAAGAAGACAATATATTTAATGTTACCTGATAACTTTCGTACTTCTTTTTGTTGTTTTCTATACTCTGAGCTAGTGGGAGCACGTAGATGTTGAACAGAAGAGGCCCGATACTTGACGGTACCGACAGTTTGTCTACTTTGACATTGAAGAAGGAGGCTTCTGGCCAAGAGTCAGGCGAGAGGATTGATACGACGAGGTCAATGCTACTTGAAATACAATGGAAACCAGAAAGCTTCTGTTAGCAAAATAAGGTCCTGTTTCCAACATTCAGCACCTGCTCATACAGATTAGCCGACAGTAGGTCACCACAAAGACTGAAAACTGGTCGAAGCAGATATTTTCACCCTGGGTGTTGTAAGGATTATAAAAACAAGATATTTTATGAATTAAGTGATGGGAAAAATTTTACATTTGGATTGAGCAGGGCAAGCTTTAACCCTGTTTACAGCCTTTGTGCTAAACTAAGCTAAGCTAATTGGCAGCTTCATTTTTAACATATATATTCAGTGGATTTAATCTTCACATTTAACTCTTGGCAAATAGCTGTATAGACGTGTTTTTAAAAATGTTGAACTATTTCTTTAAATTAAACAGAATTTGCACAAATTTCTGCAGCACAAAAACACGATCTAGTGACTGTAAGCCAGGCTAAATAAACAGCCTTTTCTTTTTTACAACATGCTCCAGATTCTTAAGTACAAACGACTCTAATAAGCTTTAAATTCCTTTTAAAGTAACACAACAGTTTACTTCTTAATGCGTCACTGTGACATGCTGACACATATGTCAGCCAGTAGTCAAGACAGTTGTTTTTCCCCTTTCTAAACATTTGTCATCCTTTATTTCTCATGAAAACACAGCCGATAGAAAATAATCCTATTGTACCTAACAACTCAACGGCGAGTTCATTAATGTTGGAGTGCTGACAAGCAGTGGTGCGAATGTGACCGTGCTCACCAATAGCTGTCTTTTTTTTCTCTTAAGTGTCCTGGATGGAGAGCTCAAAGACAAGAACAATGAAAACAAAAAGAAAGCAAGAGAAAGATCAGGTGCCTCTCAGCAGTCAGCCCGGTTCCTGTAATCAGGAGCATTTTAATAAATGCTAAAAGCACATTTCTTTATTTTTAGCTTCTATGAAGTCACACAAGATTACACTTTTTATTGTCAGCTTTCTTCAAACATCTCCAGGTGAATATGTCTGTCTGTGTCCCGTTCGTCTTGTTAGCGAGGCATTCATGTGAAACATACAGCACAATATTTATGAAGTGCAGCACCGTACAGGCTACAGCCAATTTTCTGTTGAAATATTTGATCTTAAAAGCCAATGCTCAATGGAAGCCTCATGCTCTTGATCAAGAAACAATGTTGTGTCTTTTCATCATGCCGTTTCCTTGCTGGAAGTCGCTTGTCCATCCTTTCTTTGACAGTGCCATTTCTGTTTGGCTGGCAGTGGGCGACCCCTGGGCTTCAAAGATACATTGAAGTTCTGCAAATAATCTGTCAAGCATGGAGACCAATGACTATAACAACATCTGTCCACCACATCTCAACAAACCTATTCATGAATGCGCCGTTTGTTGTTGACATGATGGAAAATGCTTGTTGTCATCAGAGTATTTTAGCACGGTGCAGCCCCCCAGCACAACCACTGCTTATTCCTTATCATTGTTTTAATGCAGTTTGTTGAGGAAAAGGGATTAGATGACCCACTGGTTTGTGACATTTAGTATCCACTATCTCACCGAGGAGGCGATGGGATTTATGAAATGGGTCATACACATGCACATGAGTCTTACTTAAGCCTCCAGTTAAAGCCACATGACCTTAAGAGAGAGGGAAACGTATCACTGGAAAATGCTAATGTGGTGCATTTGGTGCACATTAATTCTGAGCAGGAATACGACACATATTTCACTTCAGGAAAAATAAAAATGGAGCCACGGAGTGATGCATTCTTTTTTCTATCTTAAACATTAAGGGGATCTGCTCTTTTGCAATTAGGACTACATGTAATTTGTTAACTGGTGATATCATCCTGGCTGTAATTATTTTTCTTGCGAGAATATGCGAATTAAGGAAAATTGCTGATTTGAGGGGATTTCAGGGTGTCAGCGAGAGCATCTTGAAATTCACTAATTATGTATGTCAAGCCTCCTGGAAGGAAGCTGGAGAGTGTGAGTGCGCTACGAGAAAGGTGTGCTCTGTGATATGTTTTGGATTTACATCAGCAGCACCTGACGTAATGTGTTTAGTGAAATCTGTTCCACATTTTATCTCAATTTTATCGCCGAGTTGCAGCGCTGCTTTCTCTGGAAAGTGTACTGCACTATAAGATCTCAAGGTTAATGCTTCTCAGGAGCCTTTACCTCTGGCCTTCTGTGCAGATCACCGCAATTAGGCTGTTCACTTGTGAATTAAAACTGTTTGAAACGGGGAGGTCAGCTTTCATCATCTGACCCTGTGCCCTCAAAGAGGAAGATAACACCGAGTTCAAAGGTGTCATATTACAGGGGCTCGGATTATAGTGAAGTCTGAGCGGGGAATAATTTGAAGTGCAGCCTCTGGGTTTTGACTGTTTTTCTTGCAAATATGCACACACATTTGGTGCGCTCAGTGGGACTTTTATTATGCACTGATTAGTTGTCTTGCAACGTCCAACTTTTCTCTTAGAAATAACATATACATGCTAATAAATGTGTTCAGTAATGATATGAGGGGAACATGAATGCTATCCAGATATTTAGTGAAGATGTTTTTTTCCAGTGAACAAAATAGAAGTCATTGTGAGTTTAAGCAATGGATGACTTCCCAATGTACAAAAGTGAAGCCAAAATATCCTGGATACGTAAGCTGCCATCTTGGGCTGGTGAAGTCATTTGGAGCCAAATTTGTGTGTTAGGGTTTGATACAGAGCTGTATCAGTCCAGCACTGACTTTAGAAGAGAAGGAAGTTTTTTGGAAGTGATGTGTGGAGTCTTGAGCTTTAACTCACTGTTGATCTCGGTCTTTTCGTGACATTTAAACCACAGTAACTCACTGGCCATATTATAATGGTGGATTTGTTAGCAAACTGCTTATTTACAAATCCAGCAGAGACATAAAAACAACACGTTTTTATGTATTGCATCTTGATAGATATATTTCTTATGATACATGAAATGTTTTGGGGTAAGCATTATTTTCTCCCAAAACAAATTTGTGATATAATAATGTGTTATTACTATTTTTCGTAGGATTGTCAGTCCCCCCACCCCCCCAAAAAAAGTTTAAATGGCTTAAAAACAGAGAATTACTCATGTTGTTATGCCGTTGAACACATTTCCACATTAGTTCTCTTTTAAAATGAAAACAATAAATAACACATTTTGCTGAGGAATGAATGAAAAGAGCGATAACTGACTGCAGCGTGACGTTAGAAAAAGTGATGGAAATGAAAACAACGTTAATAAGATTGACATCAATTGCAATTAACCATGCAAACCATGTGTCTATTGATATCCTGAGAAAATAGTGCACACTGCAGTTCAATGTATTGGAGGGCTGCTTTGCAGCTGAAGATGGAGGGATGTTGCCTGTGTGCAGCCAGATAGCACAAATAGTTCTGTTGATCAGGAACAATTTTTTGCCATTTCATTGTGCTGTGACATATCTTTCATTAAGGTTTAAGCATTAGATTAAACTAGATCCAGTATCCAATAGTAATTAACTTGAGTATATCGGGAGGCCATTATTCACATTAAAGTAACCTTTTAATAGCTGAGCCTTTAACTCCACTGCAGGTAATGACTTTAAAGAGTGCTTATTAAAAGAGAAATGGTAATGAGCTTTAATAAAGCAGAACAACTTTGAAATGAAGAGCGCTTTTCAATAGAAAAGGATAGAGGGATTGGACCTGTGATTCCATTAACGAGACTAATGATTCTTTATCAGCCCTCTTATGTGTACATGGAGTTAACATTAACAGTGATTGAGGACGGGTTTCAGTGAAAAGATGGGCCTTTTCATTGCCCTTTAAAAGATCAGATAAGAGAAAAAGAACTTTGGTAATTTAAATCATTGAGAATTGATAACACGAGTCCTACGACCTCAAAGTCAGCGAGCGGAGACGAAATCTCCTTCAGCACTTATGGACTGTAACAATACAGTACATCCGTAATTATAAAATGAATCTGTCTCATTATGTGTGAAAATGAACCGAATGAAAGGAAGTAGATTAAGTGATACGAGAGTCAAAATTTGGCTTAGAAAATGTGACTTATGGAGTGTTTTTCAATTTGAGGTGTCCTGTGTGCTGCTTTGAAACGTGAAGAACAGAGCGAGGGACGCTGAGACCAAATGCGTACATTTGAATATATATCATGCATTGTTTTGCTAACAATAGAGCTTTAAGGCTTTCATATGATGGTGGAGTCATGACGGAGAGAGAAGCCAAAAGGCAACAAGGTGGAGAAGACAAAGAATTAAAGAAATACAGGGACAGAGGGAATGGAAATAATTAAATCAATCTTTGGCGAGCAGCTGGAGCAGGACTCCAGCTGACAACAGCACCTGGGTGTGCAGCACAGGCTGCCGGGGGCTGCGTGGGCCCCCCCCCCCCCCCCCCCCCCCCCCCCCCCCCC
>CAFUXE010000703.1:377265-428849 GCA_903364295.1 Serranus cabrilla
TCCAGAGCCCCCGAACGGCCCCCGGCCCCTGCTGGAGCTCTGGCTGGTACCTCCAGCCCCGTGTCCGTGTTTTCAGACAGAGGCAGCGTCGTCATTCTGACGCTCGCAGACTAATTAAAGGGATGATTTGTGAAATGCCATCTTTTTATTCAATTAATCAACAACACAAAGCCATAAAACCCATCATCTAAAAAATATTCTTGTTGGTTTGCGGTGTTACCTAATAGATTAAGGTACATTAAAGAAGTGACGGGATGATCTATTTTGAAACATGGCGCCCGAAAAATGGTTGGCAAATCTCCCAATATTTTTAAGGCCTGTCAATCCGTTTGGCGTGTCAGCATCAGCGCAACAATACAAACGACTCCCTCTCGCTATTAGTGACAACAACTTGCTCTGTGTTCGTACATCACTTTGCTTTCTTTAAACCAAACATACGTGTCGAAATGAGTGACTGTGCAGTTCCCAAACAAATGCTTCCCTTCTTCCATGTTCCTCCTCATCTCAACATGTTTTAATTAGTCGTGAAAAATGAGTTCATTTGGAAGATAAATAACGTGAGCTGTGCATGTCTGTTTTGGGTTGGCAGGGCTAAAGATGGCTGTTTTTCAGCCACGGAGAGGAGAGAGACGCAATTTGCACAGAATACGGAGCTACTTAAAGAGGAACACTGATGGATTCATAATCCGTTAAAATAATATAAATATAGAGTAGCCTGCAAATAAAACAGTAGTGTTTGTAGAAGGGCTTTATTGAAAACATTCTCAAAATATTGCCATATGTGCAGTGTAATCATACCCAGAGCTACATGATTAATGTTAGTAAATGTTAGTTAATGACTCAATGCAATGACAAACTGTAATCCTTGTTTCTGCCATTGAGTTAATCTATGAGATGTCAGAACAAGCACAATTTGAGAGTAGCACACATTTTAATTTTTTTTCAGTTTTCTGCTCCCAATTAGATGATAAATTACCCAACAGTTTACAAAGAAGTGCAAAATCTTGATTCCTTCTTGAACAACTATACATCTAAGATGCTAATGCATCAGTTATAAAAGTCCAATAATTCACTATAAAATAATTTCATAACTACAGGGACTATATTTTTTTAGCACTCTGTTTTTTCTTAGTATTTGTACTGCTATTGTTGCTTTAGCAAAAGATCTGAACACTGTAAAAGGCAGCCAGTATCCATTATGTACCGTTCTTCCAAAATACAGTATAATACTGTTCAATTCAATGCATTTAGGACAAAACAACAACAGAGAACAGCCACAATATGATACTGTAATTCTTAACCCCATTTTGCAATATTTTTTATTTTACCAGAAGTATAATTAATGCAGCAACACTGTAAAAATGCATTAAATAACGGGCAGGTTAGCTGCAGTTTTACACTATAAAGCTCACATTAAGCTGTGTAATACTATTATAAATGTAATGGTCGTACACTGTTTACCTAGATTATTGTAGTGGCACCACTAAATACCATGGTTTACTGTATATTTTAAGGAAATCTGTACAGCCTTCCACATTTTACTGCGCAGGACAGCTTTTTGAATGAAGGCTACAGCTGAGATGATGGAACACAAAAGACAGACTGTTATTTGGTCTTTGAAAGTAATTACATCTCATGATTATTCATCTTGAATCTAATTTATATAATGATTCTCATAACAGTGTAATCTTCCTCATGAAACATGCGTGCGGTTGAGTTTTTCCTGTTCCCACAATGCAGCATCAAGGTAAAAGTAAGAGATAAAAGACGGCCTTAAAAGGCCAGTTCATACTGAAATAATTCATAACTCCAACATCCAGTATGGTGAGGACACAGGGTGCTGTTTGAGTTTTTAATTGTTTCAACTTGCCTTCAGTAAAGTCTTTCAAGTGTTCCACCTTGAGGAAATGCCCTCGGCACTTTCCTACATTTAGCCTGCAGAACGTCTTCTTTATCAACCACCAAAATATTCTGCTTTTCCTTTTATTGAAAAGTTTCTTATTTCATCTTTATTTCCTCAAACTACTTCACGACATGCAGACGAAATTACACATATCATCAATAAATATTTATTCAGCAGTTGTGGTGAGCAATGGGTGTGAACTCAGGTGTAATTTGGTTTCAGTCTATCAAGATTAATTTTGTCAGGAACATGATGAATGCAATGCGGGGCAACGCTCCGATGCATCAGTGTCATTCCAGATGAGATTTTTCACGGGAGTTGAGAGTTTCTAAGATTAAGTGCAGTATTAGTCAATGTTTTTGGGATAAGACTTCACACTAATTTAGTGAAGAGCAACAACCTGCAGAGGAGGCTCCATTAGCAATGACAATGAACTACAGCTCCGGTGGGAAAATCTGATTAACGCCGCTTGCTGGAATTGTGAAGTCGTTCTGCTGGTTGGGCGATAATTCCACATTTGCAGGAATACCAGCTCATAAAGTGCCTTTGTCCATGCCAAAGTCTCTCTTTACTGAAGCATTGTCATATTTCACCAGTCCTCCTGTCGTCAAGGGAGTTCTGCACAGCAACATATCAGAAAAAACAGAAGAAAGGTGTTTGTTTATTGATTCAGAAATATGTTACATCTCATTTGTGAAGCAGTGTAAGATGCTCAAATTCGAACAAAAGCAAGAATGACTGGAATAAAGCAACAGAGGATAAACTGAGTAAAAAATCATGATGCAAGATAAGTGTGTTTTATTAAAATATCTACCTGATCAGGATACTGAATGCTTACAGCACGAGCAAATCTCTCCTGCTCTGTGTTTTAACTTTATTCACAATGTAGGATTGACCTTTCACTACGAAATATCTCTTCATTATTCCCCTTTTCTCGAGGAAGTTTCTCTATTGAGATCAGATGTTCTGAATATATAACACTGACAAGCTGCTGTCAGCATTGATTTCCATTTCTCACAGAAATATGGTGTTGAAATCCTCTCCAGGCAGATAAGTATCTTTACACATGACTGCCAGATTTGATTGCCTTCTGTAAAGGGGGCCGTATTGGAGTCACTCTCAATGCATGCCACAGTACATTGTATTCTGCTTCTGTTATGCCATACTATGCCCCTCGCAGAGCCCTCATCTAAATAAGAATATTTCTTCCATGCTTGGCTGTCCTCAGAAGGATTGGTGTGCAGAAGGGCTGAGTTGTTGGATGTACCGAGGAGGGGGGGGGGATCCACTCCCTGCTCACTGTAACGGAACATGTGACCTTACCAAACTGGAGATGTCGGCTCGTATTGCTATAAGAAGTGTGTTTTTATGTACTGTGCACTTAGGATGTCTGTTTCATCCGACGATATGAGAACCAGACCACAGATCAGCCTTTTACATGAAATGCAGTGACTGTACTTTATAGGTTTATTTTTAGTTTTCTGAAGATGAATCCAGGTAAAATCACAATCCCCTGGTGTTCTTTGTACATATATAAATATATTTTTTCGAATTAAATACACATAATACAGTCTTACCAGGCGTCAAATGCACAAATTGCACATTTTTCAAATGCCATCTGGCTGATTATAGTTACTAATTTTTGGAATCTGATTACATTTTCCTTATTACATGTAATGTGTCACTACCCAACCCTGCACAACAGTTCAGTTCTGCTCCAGCTTGAAAAACTTTAAAATGCATCTTACTAATCAATGCATCAGTACTAATTATCCAATAAAAAATGAAAAAAAACAAAAAAAACACACACAGCAGCCATTTTTCTGCATTACAAACACTTGTTTCTATATTTTTACAGCATGGTATTGCTACTTGTATCACAGCAAAGGATCTGATCTCTTCCTCCTCTCACTTCACTCGACAGCTTTATGAATGAAGGCAACAACTGAAATGATTGAGACCAGTAAGACAATCGTTTCCAGGCAGACACTGGCTGTGACAGACTGCTATTTGGCCTTTGAAAGTAATTAGATCTCATGATTATTCATCTTGAATCCAGTTTATATTATGATTCTCATAACAATGTAATGTTTTCTCATGAAACATGTGTGCAGTTAACAATGCAGAGTCTTTATTTGGACAGCCTATAGACATTAATGAGCATGCAGTTAGCCATTAGACAGAGAGCTTACTGCTGCACTGTGCATCATATAACACCATGTTTGGGTCAATACTGACTGCCAAAAGATGAATAAATCGGGTGATTTTGCTTGATAAATTATCCTAATCAGAAAGATTTAACATTTCAGACATTGTTGTATTTTTAATACTGTACACATTTTTCCAATATAAAATAAGGGATTGTTCCCCTCCTCTCTAAGGGAAGGATAATGGGAATAAAGTGTGATCAGAAAATCAAAGCTGTTGATATGTGTTCGATGCTGAAAGCTGTGTATGTATCTCCCAGTGTGAGAGCGGTGATGAGGGTTGTATGTTGTGATGAGGGGCACTAGGTTTGATGGTTGCTGCTTCACACAGTGCAATAATAAATTTGGGGCTATGGGGGTCTGACATTGTCTGCGCTCGGTATAATTAAGCGGTGCATTAGAAAGAAGGCTGGAATAAAACATGAGTATGTAAATGCAGCCTGGAGCTGATGTTCTAGTGATTATTACAATGCAGATAAAGCATTTCTCACAACTGCCTGTGTCTACTGAAGCCTCCGAAAACATCTGGACCTTTTAATTGAAAAATGGCGTGGTGTTTCGCTGTGCTGCTTTGTGCTAAGTGAAGTCAACAATTAAGACGAAAATGTAATTGATAAGAATTGCATTGCTTCATTATTTGGTGTTCCAGTCAAGAAAATTGATTTATCAATTATTTACAGGTCACAGAGCAGAGGCCATGCATTTCTGTTCTCATTGCATCATCACCTCAAAACATACAGCAGCACAGAGCTGGGAGCATCTCCTCTACATGGAATCAATCATAACACGAATATTATGTTCAAAACTAATGACTTGGTTGTGTTGGTATTAGTGTACATGTTGAAGTGGGATGCATGGTTTGCTTTTTTGATTATGAATGTGAAATGATGAGAGAAGGAAGCAACTGAAAATAAGTGTGTGAGACATTGTGCACAGTGTTTAAAGCTGATGGTATTTACACGTATAACACTTTTACAAACAAAGGTGGGATAAATAACTGTAATCTGATCCTCATTTCAGTAATAAATAGTTATAAAACCTTACTAGAAAAACTACCTAATTGCAACAAGATGTACATATGTATTATTTCACTGAGGCCTTTAAGGGGTTATAGGTTATAATATAAGTACACTGGTAAGTCTCTCAGTCATAAACTACACACAGGGCTCGTAATCTGACTTCAGTCTAACTTGATCTCTTTTGGCTGAATATTAATTCCACCAGCTACATGTTTGAATCAAACTGCTAACTTCCATTCCATTACTCACTACTGCCATGTGGGTGTTGAAATCCAATGATTGGCCAAAGGATACGTTAAAAAAACAAACAGTTTTGAACAAAAGTTCAACATAAAATAAGAGAAAAGCAAATGAAAGATGCTGCAAACCTAAGTGATGAATAAAAAGGTTGTAAAGAATGATTAAAACTAGGGATGGAAAACTAAACCATAAAAGAACGGAGCTGCATTTCACAAACCAGGCCAAAGTTTTTGGGCTCCACCAAGGAAACAAAAGTTGTCGCATCATCACTTTTTAGTCAGCTACGTGTTACACCCCGATTAAAACCAACATGGGCTGTCATGATATTGTGATACATGATAGTTGTTATTGACACAAGATAACAATATCATAATGACAATATCACGATATCTACAGAACTTTGGGGGGGAATACCAATTAAATTAATTAATACATCTTCTGTAACCGATTATCCGGGTTAACCTGGGTCACGGGGGGCTGGAGCTGATCCCAGCTGCATTGGGCGAGAGGCGGGTTACACCCTGGACAGGACGCCAGTCTGTCGCAGGGCTGACACATATAGACAGACAACCATTCACACGCTCATTCATTCCTACGGGCAATTTAGAGTCACCAATTAAACCTAAGCTGCATGTTTTTGGACTGTGGGAGGAAACTCCACACAGAGGGGCTGCAGGTCGGGATCGAACCCGCAACCCTCTTGCTGTGAGGCAAATAAATGACAAAAAAGAGAAAACATTTGCTACAAAAATGCCATTTAAACACCATATATTTCTGTGTGTTGTATGGGCTGATAACAACCTACTGAGCCTACTAGAAGGTGGAGCAGGTCACTGAATGAATGAATGAGTGCTTATAATGCCCATTCAATTGTGTGATCACAGCCAAACTGGGCAAAAAAAAAAAAATTATATATGTGTATTTCTTTAACATGATATGAATATTTCATTTTTTACATATCACAGTTATTAATGCTGGTATATTCTGACATCCATAAAACCAACCAAAAATAATCTTATGTCTGACAGCATCACATATATATTTTGTATCAACCCCTCACTGAAGCTATATGATGTTTACACTGAGTGAAATGTAATAAAAGTCTTATTTTAAAGCTGCACCATCCATTGACTTGGAAATATACTCCAGTCTTGTGCATAATTTTTTTTTAAAAGATTTGACATATTTGGTGTCTTGAAAACCTTTGGATCTCTGCTAAATCTAATCACCTGCTTTTAGCTGTTTTAACAAATTCATCAACTGTGTTTCTCACAGATAATGTTGATGAATCTTATCCGTCATCTGCTGTTGTGATAAACATCACAAGCTGACCTGAGCGTGGAATCCTGCATATACTGGACATGATGTGATTTCTACTGACAAATCACTGAAGAAAAAAATAATTAAAGCCCAAACTGAAGGAAAAAAAACAAGACAATTATTGCGTGCACTTGATTTGAACTGTAACTATTCATCGCTCCCCTCTCTACACTGATGCTGAGGAGTCCACATTTGATGTGAGCGAGTCTGGTCTTTTTGATGCTCGGCGAACATTCCTTCATCCTCCCTGTCTGAAGTCTCTAGATTAGTGGGCCCGGGGCAGAGGCTGTTCATCTGCCAATATGGCACCAGCCTGAGTGATGGGCATGTGGCAATGTCACTAATGATCAGACCATAATGATTCGCTGACAGGGGAGGAGAGCAATAGATTGTCACTGGGGGTTGAGTTAAAGAGGGGCCCTAATGATCTGCCTGCAAACACTGCCGGAGCGCCTCCTATATCACTCCATCTCTTTACTATATACCACTCATCAGGTTCCTCTCCAATGGAGGGAGCCACTGTGTTGTGTCTCAATGCCATCTCGCGACGCACTGTAAACATCTGTCACCTCCGTATCTATATTTCATGCTATTACCTTTTAGGCCTTGGGCTGCGAGCTGTAAGCCTCGGGGTACTTGATTTCCGCCAGCATGAGCTTTCAGTGCAGGAAGGATCAAGTCGTAATCATGGTGCTGCATGCCGGTGTTTTAGCAGTGGGTGTCCTATATACCAACATCCCAAGTGGTTCCAATTCTGTAGCACTCAGCGAAATGAAGAATACCTTATGACCTCTATTTTTATCAGATGCTCTGTTACCCCTGCCTCCAGTTTCTGCATCCACTGTAGCCTGCCGTGAGAGTAAATCCGACAGGTTACAATGTATGCAATGTACATATTCACAACGCTTACAAAGAAAAGACACTCAAACATTCATCCTTTTTTCAGGATGTTATACTCATTTGGAGCAGATGCCTCTATTTGCTGACTCAAAGCTCAGCACTGTGTGTCTTTAATATCTCTGTAATAGCACTCTCAGTCGTTTGGCAGAGCACATTCACAAAATCTGAACACTGCCATGAACACAGAGTGTATGCGTGATAACTCTGATGCTATTTAATTGTATAGTAATTGGAGTTATTATGCAACTGTATCATTATGAGACTCATTTATACTTTTTCAGTGAAAATCAGTCACTTAACTGGTAATTTCAGGGGGATTTTGAGGTTTTCTAGAGATCTTGGTGCTATCAAGCAAACCAGTTCCATCAGTTTTGAACAATTGTAATCAAGGATGTGCCAATAGAGGAGGGTGCTGCACAACAGAAGTCAACGGTAGTAGCAAGATGGCAGATCACACTGATTACCTGCAAGCTTAAAGTCTGTTGTTACTGATACTAGTTTCTATCCAAAAAAAGCAACCATGGACCAGCAATAAGAAGTTGTAGAATTATGTGCCATCCAAAAAAGCTTGCCAACCATCCAGTTATCACTGATTAGTTGGATAACTGTTCACTGATGAAATGTCACATTTTTTATCATTCTGAAGGTGAATTCTTTAGGAGAACACTAATTCTATATGTGTATATATATCCATCGTAAACATTTAATGCAAACGTAGCAATCAAATAAACTTTCTTTTTTAATAACTAATAATAACTAAAATAGTCCTGCTTATTCTGAAAATAAAAGTGCACTACATCTTATTTGCTCATTAAAGAAATATTTAAAAAAAAAAAACTGTGTGGGCAGTTGACAAAAAAAAAGTTTGGTGTTGAAATGAAAACAATCATTAAATATAATCTTTTTTCTTCTGGATGGGGCCATTAAAGGGTTAACAACGTAGACAAATGTATACATTTTTTTCAAGCCATATTTCTTCTCAAACACACTGCAGATCCGAACTCTGCACGTATCCATCACACTCCCACAGACAGCCGTGTGGAGTGAAACATAAGTGCCTCGTATGATCTTAACTCACAGCAACATTTTCAAACAGCCGCAGCACCAGAGAACACTTTAACCCCATCAGTGTATTTAATTATGGTTGGACTTGATTCAACGCTCATCCTCTCAATATTATTTTATCTCATTTAAGGGAAAAAATGAAAGGTGGGGAGAGGAAAAAAAGCAGCAAGTACTTTCGTAATTTAAGAGAGTGTTAATGAGTTGGTGCTAACCTTTCTCAGTTATCCATCATCCGGTAATGGAGGCAAGGATCCCTTTTCCAATCTGCTTCATTAAAAACTTTCTATTAAATCTAAATATGACGCCACGTACGGCTGAAATTAATAGAGTTTCTGAATGTCTAATTCATCCTTATGGTGCTAAAATCCTCCTTGAACATTTTAACCGCATTGATTTTATATGAATATTATTTAGGAAGACAGAGGTCCTTAAAAGCGTGTCTGAACAATAAAATGCTCAACCAGAATTACTTGAGTCTCAAGTTGCATCATTAGCATTACATTTATCAGAGCGGCTGAACAGTGTGATACAGCGGATTGTTTGGAACTTTGATGCCGGAGCTTTATGGATGAAGGGAAAAACAAACCAAAGTAAATTGTGACCTGCTGTTTGAATGGACTAATGGCCCGAGGTCACCGGGCCATGGTGTGTATCTTCAATGCTGCAAATCTGTTTAAGTGCAAAGTTTATGGGGCAGATAAGGAGCTCTTTGGCATCAAAGGTTATAATATTTACTACATATTTATGAGTTTGAATACAGCTTTTAACCCAATGTACACATCATCTCTCTCTCCTCTATTTTACAGTAACATCAAATTTATTACAGCGTCAGAATTACATTTGAAAAAAAATCAAAGTGGTGTACTGGTTGTCGTTTGTTTTTTTCAAAACAGCAACCCTTAAAGCTTATTTATTGATTTTAGGCAAAAATAAAAGTAGAATTTCACAATGCAAAAACAAAAGGTCTAGATATATTATCAGCAAAATGAATCAAAAGAAAAAGTAAAAAGTGTTTATAATGCAGCAGTAAGGCCCCAGTGCCTTTGCTATGTTATCCAACTGGTTTCTGGTATCCAGACTGGTCTGTCTGTCAACATATCAGCAACATATTGGCTCTTTATCAGTTATTATACAGCATTCCTACTACACGACTGTATTCTACAACTATTAGGCCATTACCATAGAGTTTTCCCTCATTAACCTCCTAATTACTGCTTATCAATAGTGAGTAAGGAAGTTTTTGTACATAAATTATGATCTTAATATGCTTCTCTCAGTATTGGCCTCATAAGGTGGTCGTAAAAAACATTCATCCTAAAAACCTTGGAAAGTGTCGGGAAGCAGCCATCACTATTTTTTGGCTTAAAGTGTTATGGGTGGCAAGGAGACGACTTTAGAGAAGGAAAAAGGAGGAAAATGATTGTTGAATCGCATTTTGTGTATTTAATTCATTTCCACGCAAAAAAAAAACCATTACAAAGAAGGCCAAAAGAGATGTTAAGGGTTTTTGTTGTTTTTTATAAAAAGGAAAATGGTGTTGATTCAGATTAGCTCCTGCTACCATAAATACGTCACATTTTGACGTGATTTCCATCTAAGAAATAAAAAAACAGACCTAAATCTTCCAGTCAGTCAGGTCGCAGCAATATTTCAACTGACACACCCTGCAGAAAACCTGCACTCAGCAGTGTTATTTGAAACACCAGTCAGCATCCAATATTTCTGCATGTGAGAACACGTGCCTGAAAGATGTATCCTTTCTGTAATTTACAATTACTTAAAAAAGCCCACAAGCACTTTATTCTTGGTCCAAAAATCCGACAATGTGGGATCTTTAAAAAGCAATAATACTCTTTGTCGTGGATAGTTTCCCCCTTTTTTTGCCACATCATATTTCCATTTACCCATTTCCACCTATTGCCTTCAAATGGCTGTTGGCTTGAAAAGCGCCTGGCTATATCTCCAAACCAGATGTGTGCAGTTGCTGTGTCAATCCGCCACCCCCAAACTCCTCTTGGATGATATGGAAAAGTGCAGGAGGGCAAATGGTGAAGTCAGAGATTCCCCCCTCCCTTTCTTGTCATAAATCATGCTTGGCAGCACAGAATAAGCTACTTCTAGAGACATCGCTACTGGCACTCTACCCATTGCCATTCATCACCTCCGAGGAACTACAAAAAAGCTAAAAAAAAAAAATTCACCACAAGCTACCCATGTAACCTCTGGACCAACACCACCAACATTAGCAAAAGTGCATCCCCCTCCTCCAGACGAGGCGATGTTTGCCACCTGTACAATCCTTCCTTTTTATGGCCACTGTGGCCTTTTGGAGGACTTAACAGAGCTAATTGCTCTTCATTTACTCGCAGGGACGGATATAATCTAATGAGGCATTTGAGACGGAAAATCTGACTTTCTCACATGGAAAGACTTTTCAAAGAGTAAATCTCCTCCTAAGTGTCAGAGCGAGGTTGAGGACTTTTTCTGTGGTAGAATATGTTTATTTAGGTCATTTTAACTTCATGAATCCTGACAGCCTATAAAATCAAATCCCAAAGCATCTGCAAATGTTTCCTGTATTTTCTCTATCCTTTTTTCCAGTAACCTTTTCTACAACCCACATACCAAATTCAGAGGCATTTCATGAACTTTCATTGTACTTTTGCTCTGGTATGCACAGCGCAGTACAGAATATACCAGCACGGGAGAGACGCACACATGAAATGATGTGCCAGACTCCCTCTACATGAACTAACCTTTAGCCTGCACCGTAAAATGACTGCTTTTTCATTTCCCTCGAAGGGATCTGACGGGCATGGCAGTAATGGCGCTGATGAATGCCAGAATAAACAGACGGTGGGAGACAAGACAAAGACGAAGATGAATGTGTCTGAAAGGTAGGATTCTTGGCAGTTCTGAATTCAGTGAAAACCTGGATTTAATTTTTGGAGTTCATCCGTTTGCATGGAATAGACTTTCAGTGTTTGCCCAGAGAAACGTTGCACTTTTTGGAGCTTTAGACATTTAAGTTTTGGCTGTGGACTACAACAAATTAGCCAAACTGGTCGTGGACAGAGCAGATCTCCATGCCTCTCTCTCTGTTAGCATGTGTTTTTGAGTCTCCTGCCAGATTCAGTATGCCACTGTGATATGAAGGGTGGAGGTAAAACGGCATCCATTTGTATTGTAATAATTGTTTTGGATAATTTAGCTTGCAATTAATTGATATTTCAACATATAAAATTAACTAATCGGTTAGAGTAAAAGGCTAAAAATGACTGAGATTTCCTCACCGCTTTCAGCTTCGGCCTCCATCTCTCCCTCTCTGCATATTTCCACCACCACACGCCGCCACCACATCCAGGTCCTCCAGCAGACAGTGGCTGCCCCATGCACCGTGTATTTATTTGAAAGTGTTTTCCTGTAGCTCAATACTGTAAATTACCCTGGCTATCAATCTAGTGCTGAGCTTAGCAAGTTAGATTGGACCACCGCTTTATTTATTACCTACAGTATTTATTTAAAATATTTACATCAGTGCACATTAGCGAAAAGTATGATCTGTCATGTATTGATGGCTAGCCCTCATTTTAAGCAGGAAAGCCCATTACCCAAAGAGTGACAGCTACTCTTCGTCTTATCACACCTTAGCTTTTTATATATTACTTAAGAGCAAGTTTAAAAAATGATAAGCCCTGTTGGTTCTGAGTGCATACATTTGCTCGCAGTAAGAGGTATCAGCCAATTTAACATAGCAGCCAAACTGTGGAATTATAACCCCAGGACACGTCACTCACTGCCATGGGACCAAAAAAAGACTTTTCCCCATAGACTTATATTGTGAAAGAGACGTCTATACATCAGGGGATACATTTTGTTTTTAACGTCACAACCCCTGTGAAATGACTTGTCTCACTATCACAATGTAGGTCATCAGGGCAGATAACGTTTGGAAAGACGTGTACTCTTATTTTTTTTTTAAATCTATATTTAAGTTAGCTGAGCGCTAAACTGGCCAGTGGAAGTCTTTCTCCATGGGCCCCACGCTGAAGAAGATCCATAGTAGATCATTTTAAAGACAGAGCTCAAACTTTATTGGCTCCATGCGCCAATAAGCAACTTTCATAGGAATGAACAGGGCCCCATTTCTAATGCCGTATCCAGTTCTCTCTATACATCCATGGGGTCAACACACAAACAGTAAGCAGATAGAAATACATATATTTGTGTTTGTTGATGTCAACAATTACATCTCCGTGTATGAGGCATCCATCACTTGTGTATAAATGTTTAGTAATGAGAGCTATAATCATGAACACATTCTTACACAGGCTGATTCTTGATATTTGGAAATGATACCAAAAAAAGATCTAAACTCAATGTCCACTCACTAGATTTCTTTCTGAGCTTTCAGTCGCAGCTGCTTCAGTTTTCTCAGTAATCATGAGTGTAACATTCATAAATACATAATTAATCAGTGTAATACGCACTCAATAATTTATTACAACAAATATACACAATTAAATCAATAATTAAGTGTGATTCTACTTAACACAAAGAGTTATAGTTGTTGAAAAATACATTCATAAACACTTGAAAATGTCTATCTATGTTTTTATCCCTGTGAAATTACTGCTGAAAACCAGAGCTGATTAATTATAAAATTATATGTAATAGTACCTGGAATCAGAGCTCATTGGTTCATTAACGAACACATACACAGTCCCCCACCATCACACCTAAAGGTGCTGCTTTGCTGGTTGCCATAATGCAATATTTCCGAACTTCCCAGAATGTCCTCCAGCCCCCACGGGAGAAACAACAAAAATGGTAATTCACAGACAAGTAGTAGAGTACCATCAGACTGGACTACAGGTGATTGTTTCTGTGGATTTTTTTCATTATTATTATCATTTCATTGAGAGGATGTGAACACAGTGAGAGGTGTATTGTAATTTAATAAAGTTGTTATAAATCAGAGCTGAGGAGACGGCCGGGGCAATTTTCCATCCATCATTGTAGGGACTTGTAAACAAATATTGATTAAGATGAGCAAGCTGAGTTTGGAGCTGTTGTAAATGTTTTGATTTATTTCATCACTATTTAAAGGAATAGTTAGACAATTTGGGAAACATGCTTATTCTTACACTCATTATGTTGCAGAAACATCAGTTTAAGGTCTATCAGAGAGTGTGATTCAAAATATGAGAGAAATTGCAGCTTATTCATGAACATTTCCTTAAAATTGTCCTTCACACGTCTTCCCTAGATAATTCACCTGTAGCTCACTGAAGCAAAGAAACAGATTCCTCCCAGAAACTTGACCTTACCGAGGACTTCCACTTTAATTTGCATTAAAAATGTGAAATATAGATAGATTTACAGTGACAAATGTTCTTGGATTGGTTTCTGCGGAGCAATATGAAAATTTACAGTTGGCATTAATATTAATGCATCATTATCAGCTGTCTGATTTCATAAATAAGTACAGCAGTGTCAGGTCTGGTATAGATCACTCGGATAGGGCACACTTTGCAAAACCACACTTTGTGAATTTAATTGGGAAAATTGCAAATCAGGTAGTCAGCCGTATAACTCATTGTCACATTTAATCAATAAACTTTGTAAATCAACTCATTTAATTTATAAATGATCTTATATAGATCAGGCAACCAATTAAACAATTAGCATACATTTAGCAATTAATTAATTTAACCATTAATCACGCCATTACAGTTCAAATTTTAAGCCAGCAGATTTGGGAGCAGACGTGCAGGCTGCCGTTGGAGCAGTACATCATGCCTGGGGAGTGCAGATTGTGACACAGCTAGATTTACTGTGCTGAAAATCAATGCAATTAGGAGAGAGGCTGGAAGCTGGCCTGGGGTCCAGTGCGGTCTTTAGGAAATTTTTGACACGCACACACACACATATACGCACTTCAAAACTTTTTTATTAATATTATTTAGGACATACAAGGTCATCATTAGTGGCTGTAATACTCAATGTTCACTAAGTACTCAGCAAAATATCTGAGGCACTACGTAAAGGTGCAGTGTGTTGCATTTTTAAACATCAATATGTCATTGTCAAATTAATTGTGACACCTTGGTATAATTACCACAAACAAATGAGACAACGGTCCACATGATTAGTTGCCCCTGTCTCACACCACCTTTATTGATGTTGCTGCTTATCAAAATTAAGACCACATTCCCCATAAGCCCCTGTGCTAATGGTACCTCTGCTCTGGTCCAAGGTTTACATGTTGCCATCAGCATTTCAGTCTGTCCAGTGTCTGTTATCAGGAGGAAGATTTACCTCTGTCTGTGTCTCTTTAGTGCTACAGAGGGCACTCTGAAAAGAACTCAAGATTTTCTGTTAAAGCTTACGAGCAGGACAAAAGAAGAAAAACTGAGCATAACTTACATTTTATATTGTGGACACACAGTTACCATGAACTGGCTACATTTACATACAGATACATTTTCCGCCGCGGCATGACGCTGGTCTACTTGATGCGCACTGCACTTTCACCAGTCAACCTAGTGTGAGCAGTGGTTTCTAGGTGGAAGGGGCTTGAGGCTAGGTCCAGAATTTCTCAATAGGTCAGTTTTTAAATATACAGAAATAGACTCCAGCCCTCCAAAAATGTTAGTAACAGGGCCCAGGAAACAGGGTAGCTGGCCCTTATAAGAAAAACTACAGAGACCCCTAGCCAATGTGTTTTGTGTTTTGTTTTTTATGAAGGACCTTTTGGGTCTTAACACAGAAATTGGATGGACTTAAGTCACAGAGTCTTGACAGAAAATGACTTGACTTGGAATTAAAGACTTGTGATTTGACTTAACATTACGCTTTGTTCGTCATTTGAACACTCAATTGGATCACCAAGTGACTGTGAGGGTTGATGTTAGCTAACTTTATCCAGATACAATCTGTTCTCTCAGAGCTCCGTGACGAGCTAACGTTAGCCTGACAACAATCGATATCACTGATCACCACAATTGCTAGAATAAATGTCGGCACGGTAACATTACATTTATGCAAGCCCCGGATACATTTGATCGTAATCACTGTTAAGATACGTTTTAATGTTTATTGCATTATTTAAATGTGCAATAAATGGTTGTTATCATATGAATAATTGTTTTACGTTGGGACTGACTTGTCCTAACTAAAGACTCGTCTTGACTTGACATAACCTGTGACTTGATGAGACCAAATGACTTGGGACTCAGTCATTTGGTCCAAGTCCAAAGTATTTCTCAAGCTTAATATTGTGGCCTGTCTGACTCTATAGAGTCTGGTGGTCATTTTTTGTGGGTTTGTCCCTATAAGTGACCCCTTCACCTCATGCCAAGGTATTTGATCCATTGCTATTCATTTTGAAATGTAGGCATCTTTAATAACTAGCACTAGCATAACCAGCACCACGTCTTTCCACAAGACTTTGAGAAGTCTGGCGAGCAGCAGCCTCACCTCCACACTGCAGCGGAGGGAAAGGTGAGTTCAGGTTTGAGATGTTGTGTGAAAGCTGCCCTCAAACACAGGATGCGGGCAGGGTTGAAGAACTGTCCGGGCCTCGGGTTGCTGATTGTCTCATCTGTCTTGGCTAAGTCAGCAGGATGTGACAGCCGCCCTCTCTCTGTTACCCGCTGACCACTGGGCTTGGCATCCTCTCCACTCACCTGCCCTATCACCGCCTCCGCCATATCTCTATTCCTCGCCTCACTCTCACCTCAAAGTCTTTGCAGCAAGAATGAGGATCAACACCTCGGTGTCAAAGAGGAGGGATGTAGGCTAACAATATCTGACTGCGGACTTACGAGTATCGGTTCCGGGTGCTGACTCCTGTTTGTTGGTTTTTGATAATACTCCCAGTCTGACAAAGTGTCAAAGCTTCACTTAAAACGTAAGTGACTAATCAGATATATTTCCTCTCCTTCACAGAGAATGCAGTTTTTTCTAAAATTAATCATCTTTAAGAGAAGTTATTGTTTTTTGTGATTGCATGCATTGCATAGCCATATAATGATATAGAAGTTGGAACACGTCAGACAACTTTAATTCACCAAGTTTTGCATGAAGACAGAGCTTCCTCTTCATCCTCACTGAGCTGCAAATCCTCATTGTCACAGTGATTGTTTTTCAGGTTCACTGTCATCTTGTCTCTGTGCCTGTCACTCTGAGAGGAACTGTACATCATGCACATGCCTGTCTGTGTTACTGCTCTCTTCTGTTTTTTTCAATGCAGCATGTCATAATAATATTATGGTGTGTCATGTATGATTACTGTGCAACATGAAATATCATTTTTAGGAAGGTTTACCTTGTCGAACGCCCAGCTGAGATTACAATATGTGTTTGATTTTATCTGCATGTGGTCTATCAAATTTGACAAAAGCTGTATATTTCCGGCTTTAATGTTACAGCACCAAGATATTATGTTTATGAGCGAAATCATATTCTGCTCATGAGCAACATAAAAGTTGCAAATTGTCTTTGAAAACCAAATATTTGATATTTCACATCTTAAGATCTGCTGTTAATTTTTTTTTATTTTTTGAATTTCATTACAGCTGCTTTTTACTCACTGCTCAGCACAGTGCTGATCCCAGACTTGAAGCCGGCTCGTCAGGGATAACAGATGAGCGTAGATGAACAGTGTCAGGTAAAGTGCTGTGAAAGACATTTAATGTGTTTTATATCAGTGTGTCTGAATTGTCCAGGAACACTTGAATCACTCAGTGTCAACCAAATACGGCGTAATGAGACTCGCCTCCTCTCATCTGAAGACACATGTCTCTCTGCTGTCACTCAGGCTAACGCATGAAAAAGGGGCTTTTTTCAAGCCTTTTTGAAGCACACCGGCTATATGATAACGCTCCGCTTTGCATCAGGAACTGCTCATGCGGGATTATTTCATTACGACGTCTCCCAGAGAGGGGACAGAGGTCACCCTCTGGAGCTCATTCAAACATCTGGACTTCAGGAACATAAATTATTAAATGAGGCAGCAATCTGGATTGAGACACCTAACTGTTTTTCATTGTGCAGTGGAAGATATTCGATTTCTAAAAGCTGAAAAGCATTACATTTATTTCATTTTTTTTACTTTTTATGTCTACTAAGCTTGAACTGTTTTGAGCATTAGATTAGTCTTGGCTATGAAACGCTCCCTGAGTCCCTCTGCTTGTGGTTTCGCTGTGCTTCTTCCACTGCTGTGACACAGCCTGGCCTGACAGGAGAAGGTCTGCTAAGGAGCTTTTTTTTTTCCTCCGACGGGATGTGTCTTGATGTCTACTTGGAAAACTCTGAGTTTCCTCCTTTGTTGCCAACACAAACCATTGGTAGGTTGGGTCCAGTGGTGTCACTGACTATAAAGGAGAAGCTGTATGGAGGGTGTGTTGTTGTTCTTACCATGGGGGTAAGGAGGTTGATGAGGGCTGGGGCGTAGCCTAGCATCTTAGCCTCCTTTCAGTTGTCACGACTGGAAAAGAATCGACTTTGAGCGGAGAGAGGGAGAGATCTCTAATTATCCCCACCTGTGCCCGGCTACAATGGGAGGGTCGAGATGAAGCCATTAGCTGTCTCTCCACTGGCACCACCAAGAGTTTGTATACATCTGTGTCTTATTTTCTTTTCTGGCACAATCAGTCCAGCAAGCTAAGCAGGCATGACCGGATTTGGCAAGTTCCAAGGACTTTGGCAAAGTTAGACAAGGAGGAAGCGGTGAGATGCAGAGAGGGGGATGAGCTGGCATGGACTCTGTGTTTGCTTTCTCCCCTGCCTGTTACTTGAGCTGGGTGTGTTGCTTGGAGAGGCCGCTGTGTTGGTCAAAACAACCCACCGAACGCTGAAGGAGACAGATACGGAGAAAGTTCCAGAGAGAGAGGTGAAAATGTGATTAAATGAGGTTCCCTCAGCCATAATTATAATACATTTTAATTACCATAATTGCCATAATTGCCCCGCCACCCCAGAATTCAAAGATGTCCATAATGCCAGACCCATATATAATATATATAAAAACATTTGATATGGTGCTGTGGGTTGGCAGGCAACCACACACCAACATCTGAAATAACTGTTCACAAATGAAATCATAAAGTAAACAAACTGCCATTATTTTCTGGTTGTAGTATTATGGTGTACTGCAGTCGTACACGTTATGGTGTACTGCAGTCGTGTACTGCAGTCGTGTACTGCAGGGGTTGGTCCAAGTGGTGTCCTGTAAAACCAGCAGAAGCCATTTATTTACTGCCAAACAAAAGGAAGACTTACACCAGGTCACAAGTGTTTTTAGTTTGTTTGGCTTCTCCCTCTGATGATCAGCCGCTTCCCTAAACTTTGTCTTATCAGAGCGTCTCTAACAGAGCTCTGAAGGGTATGCACACTGTGCAGACTGAAGTGCAGGTGGATTTATTGTGACCTTATCCTCATTCAATTACCTAATTATTATTGTAATATAACAACCTAAAAAACAGTTTGACTAGATTGCTCTAAATTCTGACTTAATTCTCATTGTATGTACTTACAAATAATTGTAATAACATGACTTCTATCTTAACTTTCAATTTCTTAAAAAAAAACAACAACTAATTAATCACCCAATTTACCTACAAGAAAAAATAAACAGCCTTTGTGCCACATGTGTCTTTTAGTACAACCGAAAGCCGAACAAGACATTTTTAACTGACCAGAATGTTTAAATAAATTCTGTGTTTAGATGCACAGAACAGTGGATACGCATTGTTCTGGCTCACCATGTCAGCGACCTGTCAATCAAAGGTAACCACATTATCCTCTGAATGGGACCATTATTTACACAATTAACATCAGGAGTGCTTCTTCAACCCCCGATTTATATCTGAAATTTTAAGGTCAAAGGTCAAAAGACCCCTTTAAAAGTGAGCACGTCAGTTTTTCCCTCCAAAAATGTATCCTAACTTTTGAGCATCATTTGCCCCCTGCCTGACAAGATATAATGATGTATAATGAGTCTTCTAGTTTCATATGATACCAAAATCTTCAGTAAATCTCTTTGCTTTAACTGCGTTCATTTTATTAGATAGGATTTATCAGATTAGATTCATTAAGTATTTCAAATAAATCACAAAAGTTAACATGTTTGACAGCCCTACTTTATTTATCATATGTCCCCCCTTTATGTTCAAACAGGAGCTCCACCCTCTCATGTTTGCATTAAACATTAGACTGTGGAACTGTTGGTATCATTTTGGTTACAGTCAACAGAGTCTTTCCACTTTCCAGGTTATCTCTGTTACACGGGTGCTGTTTAAGATTATTGGGATACTTAAGCTCATCTCCCATTTGACTCATCGTGCTTGATAGAAAAAGGCTCATTGTGATTTCAGTATTGTCAGTTTTGATTAGCTGAGTCAAGCCTTTGTCTGGCCCTGCAAGTGTGCATGTTGTCAAAGCTGTTTACGAGCAATGACCAGATATGAAGCCCAGACTATTGCGGTCATGTAAACAGCCACATCTGTTTGAACCCACCTGCTCCCCAGTGTTTACTGGCCCTGTAAATAATGAAATAAGTCCAGCATAAAAAATATTACAGCAGCACAGGCTTTGCATTAAATGACACAATAATTAATCAGCATTATGAAACAAAACATTGTGCGTAGTAAAAGTAATCCAAAAAGTCTATGCATCTATATAGTCTAAGCTCTTTTTTTTCTCAGGTGCAGCTATGTACATTCATTCATTCGGCGCCTCATTCATTCATTTCCATCTTTATTTATTTATATATCTCCCCGAGTGTTTGTTTTCATTTTAGTCCCTTGAACCTTGCCACCCTGTGTGTGACACCCGGGCAGTGAGCGAAGACGAAGAGGCGGGCTGGTTCAGAATGATCACTATCATTAACATTCATGGGGGGTTCACTTATCATCCCTGACTGGAGGGACATGGCAGCCATTATGAGACGTCCGCAGGTGGAGCGCCATGATACATATTGCATCTTGCCACAATGGATTTATGTATTCAGTAACAAAAGAAAAGTCTAATGAAAAAATACAGAAGGCAATCCTTTATTCCTCGCTCGACTTCAAGTGAGGCCACCATGTCCTGCGATGAGGAGGAGTGCCGGGGAATTCCAGGGCTGCACGCTGACCTGTCACTCAGGCACTGTGCGAGGGGCCACGCTATACCTCACATTGGCAACACATTGGTGCTCATATTCTTTATCCCAAACCCCTCAAAACAAGGGCATGGATAGACTCTGACGTTAAGGGATATGAGGGGTTATATTCTATATTTTCAACAAATCTCATGAAAAGACTAAATCCAATGTTGTATCTTATTCCTCTGTGCCACAGAGCTCCATTACTGTCCAAAGACTACTAAAAACATCAGTGAGCCATGCTGTAGCACTGGGTGAGTTGTTCCTTTATTACCATGAATCCAATACAAATGCCATTAATACCCACTAATGTGAATTTATCCAGAACTGAAAATAGTTCCCCAAAAATCCACAAATTCATCCTGTTATAGTAACATATGATAAAAACTACAGTGTTTTTTTTTATTTTTTCAAAATAAAAGCATATATTTGTGACCAAGTGGCCTGGGCACTTAGGTTAGAGATGTATTTGCTACAGATGGATTTAGAAAAAATATTAAGAGCATGGCATACCTGCCAACACTTGGCAGGTTTCTCCTCTTTCAAGGCCGCCCCCCTAGCACCCGCCCGCTTTGTAGTTTCTCTCTGAAAACTCACGTAATTTGCATGACCCTGAAACTTCACTGTGAATAATCATGCTTGGATCCTTTGTTATGTTTGTCTTACGTCATCCAAGTCACGAGATCATGTATGAAACCCAATCTGCACGCAATACACACACTACGTACAATTTCAAACCATCTGTCACACGAACTTTGCAACTGATAATCAGAGTCGAGGGGCTTGTGCACTCAGTTCGACAGGCCGGCTTACTTAATGTAACTGTTAGCTTAGCTGTTGTTTTTTTCCTACTTTATTTCATGAAAATGAGCCGAAAACCACCACACCTTGAAAGTATCGCTCACACGTTACATTGCGTTGATTGGTAGGGTGTCACATTACGTTGCTCTGATTGGTTGTTGGTTTATTCAGACGGATTTTGGTCTGCATTTGTTGATAATGCCCATTGGAAATAAAACATAAACCAAGAGGTTCTAGACTAATAAACATTGGTGACAGCTGGCTACGAGTCAACAGGAAAGATTGTAGGATGATTATAACATGTTTATATGGATAAAGTCCCATTTTGAAACTGTTGGTCGGCCATCAACCACAATGATACCAGAGCTGTGATTGGACTTTTGCAGAAGTTTCTTCCTTGTTAAATGATAATAAGATACATTCCAAAGCAAACAATCAAATCAAATAATATCAATCAGTACAATATCCTGTGTATATATATAATGGTACTTTATTTAATGGTAAAGTCTCACGGAGCATAAGAAAGCTTTGATTCTAAATGGAAAAAGCAGCAGTTAAAGTCAACGATTCCATGACGGATTTCCTTATGTTTGATTAAAGACACAATTTCTATTCTGAATTTCCTTGAGTAGAGAGGCTCCCAGACCAGTAATAACCTAATTGGAGAGAAGCCTCTAACTAGTGTTGCTCCTCTGTGTCCCTGTGTATAAATAGAGTCTATAATGGACCGAGGTGTGATGCCATCATTCATCTCTGCTCAGAAACACTCCAGGTTCAGGTCTTTGCTCATTTTCCTAATGATGCTCTTGTTTTAGGTATGTTTCACTTTAAGGTTTGTAAGATTCCAGCTTAATGGATACTATTCATCACAGGCTTCTGTACCCAAGTCCAGTTTACCCAACAAACTTATTTGACATAACAAATTGCCAAAATGAAAGGCTTTTCAGCCAGGGAATTGGTATATTTTTCAAACCAACCAGGCAAATGTGTGAAAAAAGATCAAGTCCTGTCTTTGAGGTTGGTCTCCATTTCCTGTTCGGTACGAGCGTTTTTGTTTTTTTTCCGATGGTGGCAACATCACTGACAAATGAATCTATTGTTTGCTAATTTACTTAACATGGCTATGTAAAGTGCTTTTTAATTTTAAATGTTAATTGACTACAAGAGGCTTTCAGTGCCAAAATCCATTGGCACCAAATAATGGGAGGTCTCAAATAAAAAAAATTGCGTCTTTTGGGAAGCATATCCCCTATGATAGCCTCCGGTTATGCCATGCCTTTATGTGGTAGATTACTCCCTGGCTGTAGCCCAAAAAAGCCTGCTTTTTAACCACTGCTTCTCCCATTTGCCTCAGGATGCTCATGGGCTGGCAGGTTGCACAACACATTACCATCCTGCAGCAGCTCTTAAAACACATTTTAGCCCTGAAACACAGCTGGCATCTTGGCCAGCGCTGCTGCGTTGGGCACGGAAGGACCAAAACGTGGATGTTAGAGCGAAATTAAAATGGAACCCAGTTGGAATAATGAGAGTGGATCTCTGTTGCGGTGTTTGTGCATGCGCTTCTCATTCCCAACACATCCCCTGTGCTGAACTAACAACTCTGTGCAAGAGCAGGCTTTGATTATTGCAAACTAATTCCAAAGACATTTGCGAAAGAGGGAGTCCACTGTAATGCAGAGAGAGTGCTCACATGCATGGCTGCCCCTGTGTGCACGAGTGTGTACTAGCTCATGCCAGATTCAGGGTCTATGTGTAGAGTTATGTGTTGCTAAACATCACTAAGATCCAACAGCCCAGTGTGATGCCTTTGGTTTCCAATCTCATGCTTCACGCCTGCTGCCCCTCTATCATGGATTCTTATTTACAGGCAGGACCCTCACTGAATCCCCTGAGGAGCAGATGATGTGCAGGTCTAGGTGCAGACCATATCCAATGAATACTGTCCCTATCACTATGAATACTATTCAAGAGTTCCAGTAGCTGATCCAACTAGCTTCACGGGCAATGAATGCTGTCAACCTGAAAACCTTTTTACTTCAGAATTAGGTTATCTCACATGTGAGTAGATGTCTATTGTCAGATTCAGGAACCACAGTCAGCTAAAACCCTGCAGATTATTAATCTCAGTGATATAAATGAACTAATGGCATTGACGGATTCCTTTTCTATATCCTGGAGCTGCTGTGGTTTTATTTAACAGAGCGTACAACTGTGCTCCACATTCCCTCTTTTTTAAATGCATCATAAATTATGTCCTATCTTTAAACATGCCCAAAATGAAATGTGCAGGAGGAGGAGACAGTAAATATGAGCTGTCCGGTGCTTCTCTTGTCCGTGTCATCATGATGAGTGCATTCAAAAGCACCATGGAGAAAGCTAATTGTGGATCACTGGCCCAGAAACACAAGCTTCTATGAATATTTTCTTGATTTTTTAAATGTTTTTAATGATTGTACTGCTAATGCTCCGAAGACAAAGATAGATTCATGAGTAATACTTTCTATGGATTCTGTGTCTATAATGCATAATACACATAGTATAATTATAGTTATAAGCACCCTTGAATATTTGTGATGCTTTTGAACAATATTCATAACACATAACACATTCTATAATGACTTAAATTAACATAATACTTTATAACTGCTCAGTCACTGCAAGCTCATATCTATAATACATTATTAACATGAATTTGTTTTAAGGTTCAGCAACCATAACCGTATAATTATTCAAATGCATTATAAAAGGATTAGAATTATTACAACTATTATTATGACTATGCACTATTATATTAAGTCATTATTAAATGCTTGTTGAAAATGATATGAATATTAGTGTGTATAACTATAATCTGCTACAAGCATATTAAAACACATTCTAAGTATTTTTCTAATGTGTTATAGACACGAGTGTCATAGAAAGTGTTACCGATTCCTGCTTAAAAGTTCATGCAAAATACTGATTTTAACACGACTTAATGTCACCCGTCACCTTTAAACTGCTGCTGGTTTTTCTCAACTACACTGTAGCAAAAACCATAAATGTATTATTTTAGAAATAATACACTGTGATGGATGCATGATGTGGCATGAAAAACATACTTGGTACTTGGTTGCACGGGTATGAGATTTACACAGTACAATAACAGTTACAATGGCCCTTTTATAAGAATGAAAACAGAAGGGATATATCTTACTTAAATACTTTTTTAGAATCAAAACTTGAAAACCCTTTTCAATGAAATGAAGTAAATAAGAAAGCTGTGCATCTCCTGTTTGAACAAAAAAAGGAACAGTACCTTAAAAATAGTAATCTCTCTTTAGAGAAAAAATCACTAATGGCTGCATGTGTGTGTGTGTGGGCGCAAGTTGACAAGTCTGACAGGCAGTCGGGGAGGAGAGGAGATGCGCATGTGCAGGCTGCATGATTTTTTCAATACCATAGATAAGCCAATGCACATGATCACCATCACCTTTCATGTTATGGTATGAAATATCAGCTGCTTTAAAACACTAACATGCATAATAATAATGTTTTAAAAAGATACACTGTGTCAGACAAATGTGATATTTCACAACAAAATTTAATAGTGTGAAAAAAAGGCACTTTCGAAGATTATTTTGCAGTTCATTTTTTTAATTCAGAGCTTAATCAGAAGAAAAGCTGTGCTGAAAAGTTTTCCATTTTAAAGATTCACAGTGAGTGGCACTGCGCTGATGTAGGAGATATGCACAGGGAAGAAGTTTTACACACTGTTTTCACTCAGATGGATGCAGGAAGTTTGTTGAAGTAACCTGATGTGGTGGGCTGAAGGTGGATATCCCACAATGCTGCAGCCCGCCACCTCCCATTGTCTTGATAGGGGAGCAAGAGATGTACAGCGGCCTCAAATGGAGGTGGCATCTGGTGCCCAATTTGTCATGCCTGAATTACCCAGGAGCTGATAAAGGCTGAAGTTTTAATAAAAGTTGGGAGCAGCAGATAGCAGGGTGAAGGACACTGATGAAGTGTCTTGGGGCCTATTTCCAGCTAGAGATAAGAACCTACAGAGAGAGGTGGGTCGAGGGTCTAGCGCAGTGTGATAATGCGCTGATGCCGAGGAAAAAATAAAAAGTGCTGTTGAAATGCAACACAGCACACATAATGGAAAAAATAATAAATAAGCAAATAAATAATGATGATGATCTAAACGAGGAGAAGCCAGGGTGGAGGCTGTGGAGTCCTGAAGCGTCTCTGCCTGTAATTTGGCCACCCGCCAGCAGCCATTGCTCACCCTCAGCTGCGACGGCAAGCTCCAGATGTGCCAACGGCACGTTTTGGATTTTGCCAGCTGACTGCACCGTTTGATAGCCCGCTCTCTGGATGCCCATCACCGGCCGCAGAGATAGAATTAAATGATGATGATCTTCCCACAAGTTGGGTGAGGAAACAACGCATATAAATCTTGATTTCATCTCAGCGTGAGAAGTCTTTATCCATCATCACTCTTAATGAACAAGTCATTAGCCGCGATGAATGGCGCTCTGGGCTCCTGCTCGCCACTGCTGCTTTTGTTTGCAGCTTTCAGGGGCAACTTCCTGTGCCCTTTGAGAGGGTCAAACTCATTTCTCCAGATGTGGGGTAACCTCTCTGCTCCTGGGGTGGCTGCACACCCATGTACTAAACAGGGCCTGGAAAAATGAGCATATACACAGGGTTTGTCTGTTTTTTGCCACATTGTCTGCTCCTCAGCAAGTCTCTGCATGCGCCATCATCCAGAGAAGCACATTAGCAAACTCGGTGGCCGCCTATTATGGTAATTATATGTGCACAATCTTCCACTTGATGCATACTCGCTATGTAAACAGAAAATGGGCTTTTTGTTGTACTGTAATAGAAAACTACTGAGGAGATGTAAAAACCATGCTGCGCTCTGCAGCTACTCTGTAACACAAATGTATACCATCAGCACTGGGATTTTTTTTTTCTGCACCTGCAAACTTGATCAGCCTTTTATCTGAGCTGATCATTGCTGTGTTTGAAATGAATGAGCTGTTTGGTGAACAAGATTTCTTCCAAGACAAACATTTCCTGGGAGCCTTCGTTTTTATTTACAATCATCGCGCCGCTAAGAGCATTGTTAAAGAATTTAACAGTGTGCACCATACACCCCGAGGCTACCCGAATCTAAAACACCGACATAAAAGTTGGATGAAACTGTTGTGATCTTCTCCTCCTCCTCCTCCTCTGAAGTACAACAGTGCTTGAAATATGAAAAAAGGGAAGGCATCAATCCGGCTGCACGGCAGTAAATGTGAAGAGATAAAGGTTGACACGAGATAATTGAAAATATCTGGCACTAATACACCAGAGTCTGTGTTTGTATTTGAACATAAAGGAGAAGAGTGGCATGTGACTTTCCTTGTTAGTGACAGCTGCCATGTTCCCCAGTCTGCAGGGACGTACTGTACCGGAGGATTCATCTGACTTGTACAGTATGTCTGAAGTTCCTCAAATCCCCGGAGACACATCTTTACATGTTTGATGATTTTCCTGAAGAGAGGTTCCAGTTAAATCTTTTCAGAAGTTTTGCGCCTTGAATTCCCTGAACGTTTAAGTCCTAGAAATAACAGAGTGACCGAACACAGAGTGATTTTGTAGCAACTGTTTTACCCATGGGATTATTTCAGCTCTTTTAACACAATGTTATAATTCCACTTTCTAATAGCAGTGCGCCCAAAGAGCAATGCTTCCACCACACTGTGGCTTCCTAGTGATCAGTCTAATGCTTCAGTTGATGAAATAGAAATTTACTGATGTTGTGGATACGCACCATATTTATCTGTGTTTCCAGTTTCAACACGCGCTCAGTATAGGTGCAGAAGTGAAATACCCATTACTGCATGTGTCAGTGTCATAAACAATAGCGTCGACTCCTCGGAAGGAGGCAGGGCGGTAATGGAGGCAGTGCATCAATGTTCAGCACAAGGTCTGCAATTCACACCAGGAGAACACTCACCTGAGCATCAGGAATGCTGTGAGGAGACGACATTACCAGGAGCACATGTGTGCAGGAGGATCGGCTTGTAAAACCCAGCTCTGTAAAGGGTCAGTTCACTGAAATCAAACAGAAAAAATCACACATATTCTCAATTACTCCCAGTGGTATCTAGTGATGTAGATAGTGTCGGTTGCATTAGCTGAGGTTTTCAGATAACTGCCACAGAGACCTCTCCCGACACATTAATACACTGTAAGTGAATGGACCATAATATGTGCAGCTCATAACTGATAAACTCAACGGAAATGTCTCTTTCCAGAAATGCCCGTTATCCACAAACCTCACTGCTCACTGTATAATGTACAATACGATAAAATTAGATGAGCTGCTGGTTCAAACTCTGGATTTGTTGGAAACATCTGACATCTCAGTAAGTGCAACCAAAACTGTCTGCATGGTTACATGGTTATACTGACCCTTTACAGAAATACATCACCTGCAAAATGATCATTTTTGAAATGTTGAATATGATGGTGAAATGTAAACCACTGTAACACGCTGCATACATGTGATATTTGTTGTTTTGAACAGTCTAAAACTACTTTGCTTAAGGTTAGGTTAAAAGAACAGAGCAAAAAAAAAAAACTTCCAACAATGGGATGCAAACACCGGTCACCATGTTAAAATCCTGGGTTAGTAGTTGGTCTAATAGACTGTCTAAGGAATGGACAGAATGTCTCCAAATCACTCCACTGCACAAATGTGAAGCCAAAATATCTCGGATTCGGCTGCCATCTTGAGCTGATGATGTCATTTGGAGCCAATCTGTGCATTAGACTGTTCTTGTTACATGCAACATGCACTGAGGCGCAGCATAAGCATTAACTGCATCTTCCTGAAAATCATAGAAAATTTGCAAACACAATATTTTTTAAATATTCTAAATGCACTTTTGTTTACATTTATGTTTGCTAGTTTGCACCTGTTGTTGTTATGTTATTAAGTGCAGTTTCTGCTTTTGATTCATTAAAAAGAAACTTTAATTGATTTTTAAAAACTCCCACATACATATCTCTGACATTAGTTATAGTAACTTTGGCCTCAGTAAATGTAAAAAGTGAGTTGACTGCATGCACATCTGCAACATTTATTTTGATCCTCCATGTTGCAGATCATAAAGTCTTCTTTATCCTTTCTCAGCATAAGTGCATCCAAATTCAGCTCGGCCATTGGATAATGAATAATAGAGGAGCTAAAGTCTTCAAGGGGCTTAAGTCTATAAAGCAGTTACATAGGTCTCTCATGACCTGCTATGTGATGGTGCCTGAGGCAGAAAGTGCAATTACTTGAAAAAAAAAACAAGCACAGAGGGGCTTCTTAATCTGTGGGAGAACATATTTAGAAGTTATATTGGGATTATCACAAGTAGAGGAGCAGGGCTAAATTTGGAAGGACTCCGACAGTAAGTGCCACTGAGCTGAGGGAAAAATGTTGGTCTGAAAGATTTCATGCAAAGTTCCATTCAGACTATTAATTCAACCTGTTTTCCAAAATGGAAACTGTGGTTGTGGCTCAGGATGCTTCTTCACCCACTGGAAGTGGCAAGTGGAAATCTTCAGAATAAAATGCAAATGGTCTCCTAGACAGTATCAAGGAAGTGCTCCATCCAGTGAGGGCCAGACTCAATTCTCTAGACAACGTGTCCACTGCATGGTGCTGCACAGCTCTACTAGACTCAACTTGCTCTTTTGGTTTTCCATTAGCAAAGGTTGTGGATATTAACTGGTCTCTGGTACATTTATTTGGAGGTGCTTTGGTCGAGGTTTGAAGTGAGCTGAGCCGATACTAGAAGTTGTAATTATAACAATGCAGACCACTGAATGGACTTCTTCCTCAAACCCACCATCTTTAAATAGCCAAGCCACCATCAATAGTGACTACAATATATATATATGTATATATATGTATGTTTAAAGATTGCAGTCTGCAAAACTACGCTGTGCAGTTGATTAAGTTTATTGTTGCATTGTTGCTGATGAAAAAATCAAGTAAGGGCTGAAGATGATGAGGGTGTACTATCTGTAGTGAAAATGCAATAGAGCAATGCACCTGGTACTAAAGCCGAGCCAAGCCGAGCTGAACCATGCAGGGGAAATGAGGCATCAGTCTTTTAGCACAAAGCATTCACACAACAGCAGGTAGATAAATATGAGTCCCCACACTGTCTTTAGGATGTGCAAAGTGATCAAGTAGTCCCCAGCAGTGCAGCTTTGAATGTGGCATGATAAGAGGCTAAGTTACAGCAAACCTCTGCAGGAGAAACCGTCTCTACCGCTGACCAGCAAAGACAAGTGTGCCAGTGTCCTTGCTTGATTCTGTCCCAAAACTGAATCTCAGCAAGTGCTTGACAACCTTACCAATGAGCAGTGAGAGTACTGCCAGCTCATTGCACCTCTTCTCTTTGACTGTCTGTCGCTCCTTTACCCCACCGGTCATATCAGCCACCTTTCCATGCCGCACTTGGCGTCCTTGAGCTTTGTTTGGTCGACAGCTGGATATTTTCCCAGGGGACCTCCCTCAGCCGCTTTGCAGCCCCCGGGAATAAAGTCTCAGGTGAGCTAGCTGAATCTTTCAACGTGAGGTGATGAGTTGTGGGTCATCTTGGTCTTACTACTGCAAAGGTGAGCTCATTCCTGTTGACCCAAGTAAAACAAAGCAACTTATTTTAGTATCTAGTGATTATTCACCACCTCTGCTTACACACAGGCTATGTTGTCCCTTCTGTCCCCAAAGATGTCAAAATTATTAACTGATATAGTAACTCCAAGCAACTTAGACCTGTACAATACAATGTGTTCCAATAAAGCTGCAGCAGATACTATTTTAGCTTTACAAGTCTTTATGAACTAAACAAATTACAGTCTTTTCTAGCATTTCCTCATACCTAAACATAGAATGGGTCGTTTTCCAGTGATTCCCAACATTACATATATGTCCATTCTTTTTAATGTGAAATGGTCACAGTTTTAAACACATGGTTAATGTTGGGAAGTGGAACTTTAGACAACAAAACGACATGGCTAGATTTTGGAAAAGATTGTTCTTTTTTATTAAAACAAGTACCTTTGTTACAGAGATAACAACGTAATTTAGGTTTAGTTTAAACCACTTAAGGTCACAACTAGCAGTCAACAAACCTCAACATGGGTAGTAATAAACTGCACCTCCTTGCTCACAATTAAGTAGATTATACTCTATGGAGTACAATGCCTCTGTTTGTAAGTAGGAAGAGTGGAGAGCAGCCTGCCAGCCGGTAGAGAATTGTAGTTATCATATGTGCTATTAATATCTAAATAAATCCAACAAATCTCGTCTCTGTGATACTGTGAGCTACAGCTCGGTACTACAGCACTAAGCAGAAATGCAGTCCTTCAGATAAAAGACAGTGGTGCTGAGAGTTTGATGGCACACTGGATCCAAGCAGCTTTCTTTCTTTCTTTTTTTTCACAGGGCTGTTATTTCCCTGGTTTAAGGTGAACGTAATGCAGCTGCTGATGGCTGTTGTTGGAGAGAGAGAGGCAGAGCGATGCGGTGATGACTGTGGCCTTGTCAGTAATTCAGCAGATCAGATGACACTTCAATAGAAGAGCCGGAGTGTGGGGTGGAATTTGAAAATTGAGTTGACAACACCAACTATAAAGGCGTTATGGTCTCTGGTATTGGTCTTTAAACGGCTGGTGATTCTGTTGTTGAACAATGTGCTTGTGAAAGATTGCTCTATGAAACAGCAATATTGCCCCTTGTACTTAAAAGTTCTGGCTTTAATATTTTTGTGTAAATTGAATAACGCCACAGCTGGGAGTCTCAGTAGGTGTGGATGTAGTCTAAATGTTGCAATTCAGCTCGGCCTGCGCGGCGTGATAAATGCTCATATTACGTATTCAGTAATTCTGACGAAAATAAGTCAGGAAGCAGCATTTTTATTCTTTAAGACCATCAAAGAGTGAAATTGCATAGAGATTATAAAGCAGCAGTGATGCAATATTTTTTAAGAGGTGTGAACGCACTGGATTTAAACAAAAGCAGCTGTGGTGTAACATTAATGTTGCACTATCCTGTCAAGATTTCCGTTTAAAGTGTTATTTTTTCCCCCTCGCAGTTCTGTCTGATTTAAAATGGTTTGGAGGAACAGTCTGCAAATCCTCCTTGAGCGGATTACAGCTGAGGTTGGAAAACTTGGGGCAATTTCATGTACTTGCTAAATTGCATAGATATCAGTGAGTCAGAGGCATATAATGCTGTAAAGTCCATTTTCTTGATATTTTTTTCTGCTAAAAGCATCACTGCGACTTTGTTGCCTCGCTGTGCCGGATTTAGAAGTTCATCTAAAACATTTTGTCTGTGTATATCATTTGTTATTAATAGAAAATTTCATATGCTGTATTATGTGCGTGTGGTCCTGTATTAACAGAGCTGCGAGCGTTCTGCATGCACTGAGAGGTGTGATTTTCTAAAGGAATTGCGTCAGCTTCTGAAGAATGCCTTTATGTTTTCAAACCCGGCTCTTTAACACACATTTCAGAGGAGGGCTGTCAGCTTATGGCATATTAGCTGGATGGGTCTGTTTCCCATGGGACGCGAGAGGCTAGCTTGGAGGGATCCCAGGGAAGAAATGGAAGACACACTCTGTGAAATGCTTTGCTCTGTCATTCCAATTCAGCACAATAAAAATCAAATACAGCTTGGCCACAGACCACAGCTTCACCTGGAGCCTTCCACACTACAGTACCAGCCTCAGACGCTGCACAGCTGCTGGAAAATACTGCTGTCCACATTCATTCTATACTTTATAAAACTATGGACTATCATTGGAAAATAAGCATTTTCCTGCACAGTGATAACTCACACTCTGCAATCTTAGCCTTCTATTGCATTAATTACTATTTGCAACATAACATAATCCTATTTGTTACTTAAAACTGCTTTAATAATGGAAACATATATATTCATTTATATATATTTACATATTTTTTCTGTCTTTCTTTTTTTTTCTTCCTTTCACAGGGGGTAGATGGTAAATTGTTGCCATATGGCAACAATGATCCATCTGGTCCCAGTTTCCTGTGGTCCTCCATGCAGAAGCAGGAGGCACTTGACCAGGTTTATTGACTGGAAATGTACACAAAGGTGGACCAATATATAATTTGGGCAGCAAGTTCTTCTGATTTCCAGTGGTGAATTTTCATAATCCACATAAGTACAGTCATAAAATGTCTGAAATGACAAAATATTATTAAAGATATCAGAAGTTGTAAAATATGGATCCACAACCAGCCAGTTGTCCTGGCCACTTCTACTTGCCTTGGTATATGGCAACAAATTAACATTATACAAAAAGGACATTCAATCTGGTTTTAATGATTCAAATGAAAGGTTAACTTTCCCCAAATAGCACTTTTTTATTTCTCTTTGAAGGAATTTTGCCTTAATGAGGAACAATTCACAAGTAAACTTTAGGAGTCCTCCTATGGTGACCTCTTGTCTTAGCAATGGCAAAGAGTGTGTTTAATGACCTTGTATGTCCCCAATTATTTATTATATAGAAGTAGAAGACAACTAAACAGTAAAACATGGATTTTTTATCTCTGCCTTTTGAGATAAAGTAATTGTTGCCATATGGAAACACCATGCAATAGAGGCTTAAATATATATGGCATAGATCTTAAATAACACAGCATTACTTGATTGCTTGATGTAATGTGTAATTTCAGTGTATAATGTGTGCACTGTTTAAATGAAACTAAAAACACCTGACTCTTCCTTTCTATAAAAGTTTGTTTTATCACATGTGAAATGCCTGATGTTGTTAAAGCTGTACTTTTTAGCAGAGAAGCTCTCCCTGTTGTTCTCTGCATTGCTGACTGAGTACAGTAAAACAACCTCCGCCACGCTACTTGCCCTTATGGACCCAGAAAAACACAAAATCAATACTGCATGCATTTCAAGCAGGAAAATTCTGTTATTGAGTATACTGCTATATAATGGTTTCCATTATTGACATCTATGAGTTATGAAATAAAACCTAATGCAATGAGGATGAGGAAAATAGTATTTGAGGGTTTTTATTGGATCAATTTAAAGTCAGAGCAGTGCATTCTGATGACAATAAAATGCTAATCTCGTCCCGTATATATACAACATCAGAAAAGGTTAGAAAAGTGCAGCGCTATCAAAAATGTAAACACGAGAGAGCGTGAGAAATAATCGTAGCCTCTGCTGACTTGTCTTTCTTGATTTTTGGAGGGAAATTCTGCTGGAATTTAACTTGACAGCAGTGAATGTGATTGGTTAGGTCCACCAAACACAGAGCGATGGGCTCCGTGTTGCATTTTTGTTTTTTTAAACAGATTATTCAGGTGCAGAAAGTTGATGTGATTAATGGTCAAATAATCATCCCCTAAATGATGGCAAAAAACTGTGTTTCCCTTCTTCCAAAAAAGGAAGTGTGCATGCTGTTTCTCTCTTTAATCTGCTTTCAATCTTTTTTTTTCCCCAAGCTTGTGCAGAATTATTTATCATGCAATAATCAGTAAAATCCTAACGTGTATTTAATAATCCCTCCGCAAACCACAGCGTGCATACAGTAGTCAGTGGGACTGTGCTATTGATGCAGCCCTCTGAACATGGCTGATCTCAGATGACCCTTCCTCTCTTCTCCCGCATCGCCCCCCCATAGCTGCCCCCCTCCCACCACCACACCCCCACCCCCTCCCCTTTCTTATCCATTACATGGGAGCTGAATGATGGTGATTTGGTTGAGGCCCAGTGAGTGCCTGTAGAAAATTGGTTGGTTGATAAAAACCCTCCTATCAAAGGGGGCTACTTTCTCATTTACATTTAGATGAGTATTGATTATTTATTTACTCAGTGGAGTGGGATTCTTTTCCAATCTTATCTCTCGTCTGTGCCTGTCACCTGGAAAAAAAGAGATAGAGTTCTTGACACCGCACTAAGATAACGGCATTTTGTAGAGCAGATAAAACTTGGAATGGTGGTCTCTTGCCTTTATATCCCCCCTTTTTTTCCTCCTACCCAATTTTGACGGAAAAGAGAAAGTTTGGAAAATTAAAACTGATAGCCCTTGTTCAGGAGGGGGGGCAGCAGGTGAAGGAATCTCAATTTGCAGGGGGAACAAGTCAAATTGGTTGTCCAGATATGGTCAGGCTGTTTCCACTGGGGGAATTCTTATCTGAGTTGTCTCAATAGTTTAGGGTTTCTATCAGATGTAATATCATTTTATTTGATAATTGTGATGTGAAACAGTACTGTACAGTTAATCCAACCCCCCACCCCATAATACGATTTTATCACACTGCATGCTGAGTCTACATATGATCCCAGTGTTTGCACACTGTGTGGAAATGAAGCCCCTGGACGTGTCTGTCATGTTCTAAGTGCTAAACTCTGGTGATGTTTGGGTGGTTGAGCTGGGGATTGGTCATGCATTGCCAATGAGTCTGGAGGCCTGTGGCAGCGCGAGGAGCTTTGCGAGACTGACTAAAGGTGTTTAGGGTGGGAGGTGCAGCATGTGGGTGCTCTGTAGGAATTGGGAACCCCTGACAGACCCTGCCTCTTCTTCTCAGCTCTTTGATGGAGAGTGAAGAGTCTCTTGAGGTGGCCTCTGTCAGCTCTACTCCTCCTCAAAGCAGACACGCGGCTTCAGCACAACACTGCCGCGCCTTCTCACCCTTCACCCCCTGGGCCACTCCCATCCTCTCATGGTCACTTTTCATCTCCTCCGTCTCTGCGCCGAGGATGTTGCCACATGTAAATGGACTCGTAATCACTCTATTTAGAGTGGATCTAATGGGGAGCTTGCATATGCTTTGACCCCGGAGTAGATCAAGGTTGGCTGTGTGCTGTAGGTTTGGTGCAGCGAGCACAGCTACATGGACAGTGACTATTCACTGCTGCTTCACAGAAGGTGACTTATTATGCTGCTCAAGGATTACAGCCCATTTTTCTTTGTTAGCCAGTCAGTCATTAGCCTAGTTACACATCTGGATCCCCACAGCAATTTAAGGATATGGAAGGTTCCCTCAAAAAAACCTAATTAGTCCAACTGGAGAGGAGCATCTTGTTTTCCTACACCCCTAATGGATTGGACCAAGGTCTTTTGAAATGCAAAGCCATCAAGAAGATGGCTGCAGACCACCCCCGCTCCCCCACCCACCCCCACCGTGCCTCCGAGCGCACATCCTTACTGCTAACCTGCTACCTTAGGTGCTTTCTGGAGCTGATGCAGCTTTCTGCATCCATATTATTTCATAGATCAAAAGGCCAATTCACAAGTGTAACTTAGCGCCTCTTTAAAAGCCAACCCCATCACTTTTTTTTTGCAAATTAGCTGCCTTTATTGAACTTGTGCCACATTAAAGGTATGATGTAATTCACAGATACATTGAGTGATTATATTTTAAACAATAAAATTTTAATTATGTGCATTTTGTGATTTTACACTGACACAAATATATTTTACATGAGAAAATCCTACACTTAGTGTATAGGAGTAATTCTATGAAATCACTGCTCATAGTAAAAATATTACATCTTGCCATGTTAATTTGTGTATCTTCCTGTGATTCAGAACCACTACCAAGTCTTCCAGCTCCTTCCTGGTCCATGCTGCACCCTTCCACCAAGTTTCAAGAAGACTGGGCCAACAGCTTTTCCACAATCCTGCTGACAGACAGACAAACAAAAACATAACCTTCTTACTGGACATAAAAACACAGTTACTGCTTTGTATCCGTTGTAAAAAAGTGCCACAAACATCAGAAAACCAAAAGACGTCATTTATGGATTAGAGCATCACACAGCCCAGTGAATTTCATCACCTTCTCAGTACAGTTACTACAGTGGTATGAGCCGAAATTAAACTGATTTTGTTGGGATTAAATTGCATTAAATGGATAAAAAGGATGCCAAAATAACTAGACGTGTAAAAAGTCTGAACTCCTGCTTTGTCAAATATGTCTGCAGAATCACAAGCAAACAACTTCCAAATGTTTGTTGTCTCAGCTGCGTTTGCATTGATTGAGGTTAAGGCTTAGCGGTGATGAGCACTCTGCTGAGTGCACTTTTCCTGAAAATATTTTTTTTTACCTTTGATATCAGCATCTTAAAAATTATTATGTCGGCTTTGATGAATGATAGCATGATACATTAACTAATTAAATTAATCAACAGAATATATTTTTGTTGTGAATCCAAGAGTTTAATTGAAGGACTTTATTTCAGGTTGGTGGTCAGAAATAGGGGATGTCATGCATGTCTTATTTGTACTCAATCTGTCTATGTCTGCATTTATAAAAAAATATTGCAAGAATATAAAGTATTTTGGTCTCTCTTATTGTATCTCTTTACATCTTGACATCTACTGTATAAACATTATACCATGACGCAAACATGCCAAGCATCCCTGTGTCTGTCACATACGGCCTATAGCAGCTCCATTAATGGTAATGAGGGTTGTCAGATACTTGCCGGACGGTAAAGGAGGGCCAACGAAATTCAGGCACTCATCGTCAGTCAGCCTGTCATATCGCTCAGATAAGTAAACAAGCCAGAGTGTGTTGTAACTAACCCACATTACACTCACTGTTTTGCCCACAGGAGGAGACCACGCATGTGACTGGAGCTGTGCGGCATGACAAGCTGCCATGTTGTGAAATCCAGATGTAAGTGACACAGAGCTGCACTGCATTTCATGACCACACACATTAACATCTTGGTTATCTTTTCCCCCTTTTTTCATGTTGTTGTTATTATGTTTTACTTGGTATTATAAAGTATTCACAAACAGAAAAAATGTCAGTAAACATTGAGCGCACTGAATCATCCGGCCCTCTCAGGCTGCATGTGTGCCTTGGCTTTGTTACTGTGAAGGGAGAAGAAAAGTGAATTGGTCTATCAGCTTTCCAACCACAGCAGAGAGTGAATGGCAAGGTAAGTGTAGCACAGACTTGGTTAGCTCGCTGATTAGATGACAGGCTGTAAGGTTCGGTCAATCAAGTCCGCTTCAGAACTGCTCATTTAAGGCTCTCGGTTAGAAATGACGTTCTCAGCTATCCCCACAGGAAAGCACAAATCCAGGAAGAGATCTCATGTTTCTATCTTTTCATTGAGCTTGTTGGAACACCGAGATGAGACCAGGGAATTCCTCCCGCTTGTCAAATTCAGCTGAAGACAACAACCACAAACCCTGCAACAAAAAAGAGGATATTTATTATACTGAAAGTGTGTTCAGAGCATTTTTGAGACAGAAAAGATATGAAACACACCCTGTAATCTAGATTTATTCCTTTGTATTTACAAGTCAAGTAGGTCATGTTAATATAATTGATAGATTTAATAGATTTTTATTGTCAAATTGATTTAATGAATGTTAATATCAGTATTTGAAGTGTGATGCCTTGCAATGATAATGTTTAGATGTTGATAAAATAGGGTTAAAATATGCAAATGTACTTTTTAATTTTAAAATTGTTCACTCTATTGATTGATATTTAGGTTTGCCCCTTGATAGCTATGATTCTCCCCTATTTAATTCTTTGCATGCAGACATATTAGCTTTATTGTTTTTTGTTAAGATGGAAATCTCACCCTGTAGTTTTCAGAGTACATTTTGGTATTTTACATTTCTGCAAACAGAGAAGCATCAAACCTCTACATTTTTTAACCACAAATATGTTGAATGTGAATGTTTTTGAAGCACTGCGACCCGTTCTCATTGTGACATGTGATGACCACAGCTTTAAACACACTGTAAATATGTGAAGAACGCTGTTTTAAACACCCTCTGAAACCTTTGGACAGGGTTAGGTTTAAAAAACACATATTCTAGACATGTCAACACAAAAACAAGACTTCCTGCTATAACGGGACACAGACACCAGTCCCCAGGTTAATTACCCAACAGCATCACATTGCTCTGTCACTAGAAAGAAAAACACTGGAGATCAATGGATATCTGTGATTTACAGAAAAAAAACTAGACAACACTTTGCTCGCTCTGAGAGATGTTTTGTCTTTTCTTAAGCTGAAAAGTTTTTTTCATAAATGTAATTATATTATTTTATAGACTATTTTATCTCCTTAAATTTTGTCACCTTACTAATTAATCTTGGTTAAATTGATTTAATTAAAATATTCTATCTTTTCATTTATTTTTTTTGTAATATTTTATTATTGGAGGTTCTATCGTTGGATGCTCTTTGAGGCCTCTGGGAATATTTATTTATTTAAAAAATGTGTTTACTCTGACATGTTTTCTTTTGTATTTCCAATAAAATGATTAATAAAAAAAAGTCCACTTGCATTGTGCTGTTTAATAACATTATTTCCTGTTTGTAGCCTTTGTGGTGTTCTTAGCCTTTTAGTAGCTCCTGTTTCTTGCAACCAAATCCATCTTTTAATTGTATTTGTGCCACTGAACTCCCGACAGGTGGTACTGCAGACTTGGATTTCTGTTGTAAAAGTTTAGTGAGCACCAGAAATCTCACCTTTGTCTTGGATTCCCACAACCCTTCTGCTTTCTGCAGAGTTATGGGGCCAGAGGTTGGGAAGAGGACCTGTCTGAGGCATCACTACCTCCATTCCTCATGGCTACATCTGCCAGAGCCTCCTCCCACCTGTCTGATGCTGCTGAGATTTATGTGGCTGTATAGGAGGAGGCCAGGCCATGTGTAGGCTTCCTTTTATACTGACAGTTGTGTGTATGATACTGTAGCTGGCTCCCAGCGAGGCTTGGCCCAGTGTATCTGAAATCTGTCATAAGTGAAAGCTTGAAAAGGTTAGGACAGTTCAGGGAAGATAAATGGTGAATTGGGAGGACAGTTGATGTAGAAACACAAACACTTCAAGACGATGGAGTGGACCGAGGCCCGTCTCCTTATCCCGCTCCGCACCGCGGCGGGTACCTGCTACAGACGGGCCAAATCCTCCATTGTGTGCTCCACTAACAGAAGTTTCTACTGAGCAGGCCATTCGCATGAGCCACTCTATTACTCTCATCAAAACAAATGATAAAGAATGGTTATTGGGTTTTCACAATGTCTTTTGTATAATAAAGCTCGTTAACTGCATTGCGCAAAACAAATGGGCAGAATAATCAGTATACTTATTGACATTGTGTCATTTCTAGTTAGAGCAGGAAGAGGACTCTCACTATGGCTCCGGGCTTCGCCTTCTATCTCTCAAGAGGAAGGGCGCTAATGGCTTCTGAAAGCAGGGATCGAAGGAACTCATAAAGCTCTGCAGGATGAGACGAGAGGAGGAAGAGCATTATTAATCCTTCTTCATCTGAATACACGACGCTCCGTGCTGCACAGCATCCAGGCTGGAGACCAGTATTGTGCTGCATCTCATTAACTGATTGCAGATGGCGTTCTTTACGGTGGACACTTATGGAGTCAGATGGAAAAGGGCTTTAACAGTAAACTTTTAAAGTTTTCAGAGATGTGGGCTGAATTTACAGCTTAGTGCAGCTAAAATTCAACAGTTGTGGAATAATTAACACCAAGTGGTTTCACCAAGTTGAATTAAAAAAGTCCAAAACTGGCAAAATGCCAAAATAAATATATTTTATCTACCCAAATCATATACTCACATTCAGAAATGCATCTCATGTTAAGCTATGTTGTTTTGATTTACTTGTTTTCAACAGTCCAACCATAGATGGATTACTGAAGAGGCCTATGGGGCACAGGCTCAGGGGCCCAGTGTCAAAATGTCACTCAAAGAGACATGACTAATGCGAAATGACCATAAGGAGACACAAAAAGACCAATAAAATAAAGAAAATGAAAACAAAGACATACAAAAAACACACTAAATATGCATGAAAGACACAAAATGACCCAAAGAGAGAAAATAATCACAAAAGACAACAGAGAGACACAAAAGAACTTCAAGGAGACACAAAATGGCCCAGAAAAGACCACAAAGTGAAACAAAACAACCAAATACACCACAAAGAGACAAAATGATGACCACAGTATCACCAAATGACACCAAATGGACCCACCCAAACAACAACTAAAACCATGTAGGAGATGCCTGTGCCAAGGCACCCATAGTCCAATCCGTCCATCTTCTCAGCCATGTTGACCACCATTATACAGTCGCAGTGATAATGCGACTGTCAGACAACAACAAAATGTCTTACCTATAACGTAACATTGCAACAAAGACCCGTGTCTTACAGAAACAATCTGTTGCAAAAAGAGTCCCATCTGTAAAGCACAAGTTTTTTTTTATTGTCGTCATATAATGAGCAATAAAACATGAAATGGACTTAGTGTTTAATCTGAACTAAATCACACAGCAAACAAAGCCTTTCTCTTCAGGGAAACAATTAAACCTGCCTGTTTCCCAGCTAATGATAATATAATGTACCTGAGCATAACTGAACAACTGTCCACTCAATATGTTTCTAATTTAGCTTTGTACCACAACATCATTCCTTTTATATAAGGAACAATTAGCACTGACTGAGGATCATGAACTTCACACTGGAACAAACACACAAAGATTGAACTAAAACCATGCTAAAAGTTAAAGATCTTCTTCGCTGTTACTAGCTGTTAACTATAACTACAATATTTGTGTGAGCAGATTTCCAAAGCTAAGCATTAGAAAGTGATTCATTTGCATATTTAAACACAACATGTATGAAAACTGGGTTATGTCTGTAGTTCAAAAATGTCTTGCAATATGTATGTGAAACCGATACTAACACTCGCTAATGCCAATGTGGCAACCAGGATGAATATGTTTATGTACCAAAATTTATGTGACCAATCTCAGTACGACAAATATCAGCATGTGGGCCTTCTCTATAGAAATGGTAATGCTAGGTACGCTCAAGGAGAATATAGTGAGAAGGACAAACTTTTAGCAAAAGAAATTAAGGCTTACATTTATACCTTCAGTGCTACTGATCACATAACATATATTATAACTTTAACAACACATCACTTAAAGAGGAACTAAACCCCTTTCAACAAGACCTAAACCGGTAAGTATAAACACTTAAACAACCATTTTTATATTGCACTTTCATAGAAATAAACAAAAAATAATAAAGTGTCCCAGAAAATAATAAAAGGAATGTATGTGTGTGTGTTCAGTTCAGTTCATCTACCGGGTTAGTGTGATTTTGGTTGGTGTAAAGTGGAAATTCTTAGCTGAGTTCAATGTGTGCTCCTTCTCCTGGACACATGATGGAGCAAGAATGGATGTCGCGCCCTCCACACGCGCTGATCCGGCGGTCCTCTGCTCCTCTCACGACGCTCTGCTTTAGGCAATGGCTCCCCGTTCAGAGTCCACACTTCAACAGCATACAAAAAAAAACAACCTGCATGCAGCAGTTGTTTTTCCAAATCAAAATCCATATATCTTTCTTTACTGTACAGTACAATACGTTTTTCTCTGTTAAATAATAAATAAAGCGACAAATGAATTCAACACTTGAGATTGTATAGCTATGCTAGCTCAGTAACCTTAGCATGTGTATCACGGCGTCAATGCACACCCATCTCTACAGCATTTACCATGAACATGAGATAACAGGTGGATTTTTACCTTCACACAGTCTGTCTCCGATTGGTTTCTAAAAGTTTTTCTCGTCAGCCACAACACGATGCATAACTTGCACGTAGCTACACAGCATGAATACACCACAGCGTGATATTAGCTAGCAGGCTAAGCTAACATTTTGCCGACTGTGACACTCACCGGAGCTTTGCTCAGAAAATCATAACAACAGGAATGTCCGCGCTGGTCAGACTCTGCTCTTCTGGAAAGACAATACTCTCAAACAAGGTTTTCAAAAAGTCACAAACATAAAGGTGCTCTGAGAGTACGGTAGGTCTGCTCAGGTGTCTGGCATCCATCAAAAACAATGACACATCGCGAGAAGACGCACTCTGCTGGTGAGAGCTGACGAGAACCGACATTAACCCTATGAATACTGAACAGAGGAAATTAAACAAAATGAACTCTATAATTGCTGAAAGCTTTTTTTTTTTAAGTGCAACCAGACTATTATTAATCTCTTGTAAAAAATAATGGGGGTTACATATGGAATTACATTACATATCTCGAATATCGATTTCTCAATATTTGCCATTGCACGAGTAGATTTTTTAACCTGCCTTCACTTTTTGGAAGTGTATGTAAATGTTTACATATTTCACGACATAGTGCATCATTTGCACATCGACACCCTCTTAAAAATAATGGCCCAAGTCATTTTTTTCAAATTCAAATATTGAATATATAATATTTAATCAGACATTATTTTAGGAAGGTGACGATATATATAATTTAGAATAATTTCTAAAACTGTCTAATACAAAAGCTAATTGCATTAACATAATTAATCAAACTTGAGCACCTATCCATGATCTCCAAACTATTTATCAATTTCATTTGTAACGATTAGCAATAATTTAACTATAAATAAAGTGACGTGAGTAAATGCGGTCAGGTAGTTTACGTCACCTGATGACCTGCGGCAGGTGAAAGGCCATCCAGCCTCCGTTTCGCTAACGTGCAGCTGTGACGCAGGACGCCGCACACACACAGCGGCAACTTTTACATGGTGTGTTTTGAGCGATTGATTGGACTTTAGTCATCCTGGATCTGAAGTGAAGTTGTGCTGTATAATGAATCATCAGCTGTAATAAGACCATGTTTCATACATACAGTGAAACTTTGATGTGGACAGAATTTTAATCTGCATAAGTTTTTGTATCTTTGTTAATCTTTTCACTATTCAGTACTGATGTGTAGTCTAATTAGAGCTCTGTAGTTCTGTGTATATTTTTGTATGCTAAGAAGATGATTAAGAAACATGTGCAAGTCATGCATCTATGATATTTGCATCATAATAATTACTGATTGATGTTTTTGCTGTTTCAACACTGTTTTAAAATTTTAGTTTCTTGTCATTTCAATCAGAGAGTGTACCAGTGCCTCTTTAACTGAGTTCAGTCTATTGATCCAGTGCAGGGAGGTAAAGTGTTAAATTTGGGTTATCCCATATTTATCATATAGCATATTTTATGCCACAAAGGTGCAGAGTAGCTAACAGGATGTTGTGGCATTAAGTGGCAGTAAATATTTTTTTTTACCCTATGCACCTGTAGTGTGTTCACACAAACAATACAGCATGTGAATAGATTAGCATCAGAGGTGCAGGTGGTAGTTGGTACAGTGTCTTTATGGCAGCAGCTTCATATTACCCATGCAGACAGTTCCTCATTTGAGTCAGGAAAGTGAATATCCTCCAGACTTTTTCTGTAAGCATATTGTGCAGATTGTGTTTATGCTCAGCAAGTATATTATCTGCCCGTGTTAACTTGCTCCACTGCTGTTTTTAAATATTCCTCATATTTCACCCCTTGCTATTTTATATTTGCTAATAAAACCTGATAGATAGATAAATCAAGCGTGTGTGCGTCTCTGTGGCCTCGCAGGTCAAACTCACGGCGAGTGAGCCGCTCTGCTTCCCCGTTATTAGGAGATGATTGACAGCTGTCATGTCTTCATCACTGCAGACTGATATTTGTCAGAAGCCATCTCTTTGACAGAGGATCTGAGGGTCTTCTCAGCCAGGAGACGGCTTACTGTATGACTGCTTCAGTGGCTGCTGCGAGGCTTCACCTACAGGAGAGCGATGCCTGTAATCAGCCTGTGCAGATGAAATTATGTCCGCATTAATTTACATTACATTTTGTCACATCAAAGCACAATATATATACATTTTTTTATTATTATTATTACACTTTATTATATCATTTGATCACGTTGTTATGACCGCAGAAGCAATGTAGCATGAACACACAAGTGGATTTACAGTGATGGTTATTAACTTGAACTGCATTATTTGCAAGAAGACGATACACATACCTGTAATCTGTTTCTGCATCACGCTGTTGTCTGATTTTTAATGATGCATACTTTATAATTTATTTAAAAGTCTATCTTTCAGCGCTCGGCCGTGCTGGGTGTTTATCATCATTTATCATCTGCATCAATCTGCCCGGCTGTAAAGAACCATGCTGGGAGAACGAGTCTCTGCTGTTACTGTTGCTTTGTACTGCTACCTTAACAACCCAATCAGCTGGCCCCCGGCTCTCACTTCCCTCATCAATGCAAGCTCCGTAATGTATGATAGAGCTATGATTTATAATCCATGCTCAAAATTAAACAGCATAAATTACTCTTATTTACTCTGCAGGTGATAAAGATCCCGTCAAATAATGTCACTTGAGCATAATTTTTATAGAACAAATGAAATTTGTTATCAGGGAAAAGCGGGTCAAGTTCATCAATTAAAAAGTCTACTCTTCCCCCCTCCCCCTCCCATCGCTGTAAATGGTCCGGCGCTATTTAAAATGATTGATTTTATTATTTCTTCATTTATTAAAGTACTACGTGAGGCTGTAGCGTGAGTAATCAGGACAACAGAAACTGACTCAGCATGAATGTCTCAAAGTGGCACCTCACAATTCAGCTCTTCTTTATGAGTGATTTGACCACGTCCATTAGGCACAACACACTGACGAGGCTTTTCATGACATTTAAGATAAAAATTTCAAGGAAGAGTGACATTTCATGTTTTCAAAAGGAACCTATTTAAAGAAACATCCTATTCCTACTTTGAGTTAAGTGCTTTTATGTCTGTCAAACCTTTGGGAAATGACTGTGTGAATAATGTATACAGCAGAGGGGAGTGGAAGGATTTTAATAAATGCCTTGTCACTTACTCAAAGCATCCTATAAATGAGACAAATCTATTTTTACGTAATGTATTTTAAATTTTCATTTTGTTATATCTAGAAGTGACCCGCTGCAACGGAGACCTGAAGGGGTTAAAATCTGTGGAGTGTCCCCCCCCCCCACCAACCAACCCCCACTCCTCCCTCCCTGCAGAAAAGGGATGAGGTCCCAGGGAATGTTTTACAGATAAAATAAAAGAGAATCAGGAGAATGAGGGAAAGAAGAGAAGTTGAATATATATTTCATGTGATAAGAGAAAGATGAAGCGCGAGAAAAAAGATTCCATTACAGCTGCGACAGTTACAAAACTGCTGCTGTGTGGAGTAGCCTCTGTTGAAAAGATTGATGCAATAAGGACTGACCTTGGCTTGGAGCAGGAGTCGGTGATGTATGTATGAGCATCTCCCTGCTAAATGGACCCAGATTTGTAGCACTAATATACATGGAAGCCCAGTACCAAACTCGCTACGGCTATAAATCAACAGCCACTTTGGGTGTCATTTCTGGTTTATATTCTACTATTGTTCTGTGCTTTTAATTCGTGTCACTGCCATCTGTTCATTTGATGCAGTTTCATACTGTATGATTTGGCTGTGGAGATACAGCCGAGACAATCCCTGTTAGACCATCAGTGTAGATTAACTGCGCCGGGTAAATTCCACCGAGGCTTTCTCTGAGAACTATGTAAATAGAATCTGAGTTGAGTGAAACCTTTACACATCTAGAAAACGTAGAAATATGAGATTTCAACTTTTATGGTTTGTCAGGAACTCTGCTGGGAAGTGGTCCAATATAAAAACCACAAAAAAAAGATGAAGGGTAAGAAAAAAAAGCTCCTGCTAAAGCTCCTGTTATAGGGCTTTATATTCAAGTCCACTGTGTTGTGGTTTCACATAAATCCACGAACTGCAAGTTTTACTGAAAGCTGTAACTAAATCACACTTTTTGACCTTTTAATATTTTTATTCTAACTTGTGAACGTAAGTTAAGTTACATAACGTACATGTAATAACTTACACACATAACATAAGTTACATAACACAACTATGAGCTATTCAACCCAAGATCTTTTTGTAACCCGGGAGGAAACATGTTTCCAACAAAACAGAATTATATAGATAGATTTGAATAGATTCAAATGTTTAATTATTATCCATAGTTTCACTCTCAGAAATAATGTACTTAATCTATACCTTTGGGGGTACAATGGTTTGTCACTTGGGTGGTACCCTCTGAAGTCCAGCTGTTGTACAATATACTGTATGTACCTCCCCCAAAACTACACATAGTTAGTCGAGGTCCTATAATAAGCCCTTTTACGTGAATGTAGATTGTATCTTGAGGGACAGAAATGGACCATACCCCTATTTATGATATGGGGCCAGAGAGGTTCATAACTTCACTACATTATACATACTGTAGAATCAATGCATGCTAACCCTGATGTTCTGTGTGGGGTCTTGGAGACTCTAGGGCCTCTTTAATAGCTAAAAAAAAAACATAATCCACATTGTTTTCATCACCTTCACACTTTAAGACTTATTTTGTGAAAATTACTCATAAACATGATTTTCTCACAATTTTTTAAGAAGTTAGCTACAGAATATTTGTGTTTGGGATCCCAGCTGTGAAACATGAATGTATTCTTTTTCTGTACATGGATTTATGTTATTGGGCTTTTACAAGTTTGTTTATAAGAAGCATGACAGGGGGTTGACTGTAAAATACTGTCAATTCAGTCACAAAAAGTTTGTGACTGACTTTTTTTTACTTCATATATTTGACTTTGGGGTCAGTTGACAAGAATACAACACAGAGATAAATGAAGTATATATAAAGAGGGAAATCATTTAGAATTTTGCCACATACTGGCAGTGAGACCCCAAACTGTAAGTAGAGCCTTTTTCAGCAAAACATATGGGTGTTTTGAAACGTCAACAGTATTTATTGGCAGCATCTTTAAAACTATATGCTGTGTATTTGTTGTTCTACATTAAAGCTAGATATCAGCAGGCAGAGTCCTCTGACAGCCAGGTAGTGTTTCATATGCAGACAGAGGTGCACTGACGGAGCAATGTGACTGATTAAGAGTCATTACCAGCCTAGATTAGATACTGGTCAACCCTGTCCTCATCTGCAACTATAATATGCCAGGAAGACAAAAGATAATATGGAGTTTCACCCCTGACAAGGGAAGGTTTTTACACTTTTACCACAGTTGCAATAAATAATAAAAATCTGCATGCCTCTCAAGAGCAACACTGTGTGATGTTAAAAAGTTCTCGAGGAAAACTTTCAGCTTCTCCCTCACATGTCCTAACCTTAGATTCCTTTTTATTCCCGGCACATATAGGATAATACTTTCTCCTCCCTATGTGTGTGTGTAGGGGGGGAAATACATTGACAGAGGTCAAAAAGGCCATTTTTGTTTTCTCGTTTAAATCCCCTGGCAGTGTTGCAGGACATTGTGTCTTAAATTGTGTACATCACCCTAAACCTAAAATCATCCTCCACTGCCTTTAATAAAGCCCCCGATAAGTCCCCTTTCATCCCGCGGCCGCTTCAATTTTAGTGTGCCACCGAAGTTATTTAATCAGCGCTGCAGTCTCCCATTCACAGTGTATTACCAATTCTGTCTGCGATCTTTATCAGTGCAGTGATGTATGTATGAGGCAGATGTTCCAAGAGGCAGAGGAAACAGAGGCCATGAATGAATGAATTATTGGACTCACGAAAAGGAGCTATAGATATAGAATTTTGAGCCCTGTAATATGTTTGCTTTCTCTCCCTTATCTTGCCCGACAAAAATATACCTTATCTCGGACTGCTGGGGTCTGCATGAATGTGGAGCCTCTCCAGATCATCCTCTTGTTCAATTTCTTTGTGTTGCATCTGGATGGGTTGTTGCTGTTTGTCGGGGGCTGTTGTTATTTTCGCGGTTGTGTTGCTCCTCTGCATGTAATTCCGGATGGGATCTTTGTTGCTGTCGGTGGAGGTGAGGGCAGTGTGGGAACTACTTTTGATACTGAGTGTACTTGAGTTTATGCAAACACAACATAATCACCAATCCAAACACACCCAAGACATCCAAAGACACACCCTTCATTCTGCCTCTCACGTAAACACACACGTCCTCCCTGTGCCCTGATTTGGGTGCATGACAAGACTGCAACACAAAGATGCCAAATGTTTCTCCCCATGTTTCCTGTTTTGTGAATTTGCAGTGAGTGTATGGAGAAAGGAAAGGGCATCCGCACACACACACACACAGTTACACATACAGCTGCGAGCCAGAAATACACTAGGCTGCTGGATAATGAGGGTGGACAGGGCGGAATTATCACTTCACATCACAATAATATTATCCTTCTCACAACTCCCGCAGCATCTTCTATGACGGTGTGACATTTCCATTTTACTCGAGTTTAATCTTGGTCTTCTAAATAAAACCATAGCCTGCAGGCCCTTCCCAAACTGACCCAGTCCCATTTTAATCACATGGAATTAAATAACTACAGTTTAACACTGTACTTGTTCTGACAGCAGTCATGACAAGTAGTTTGCACAACAAACTTCCCCTCTAGACAAATAAAGAATAAAAACAAAGCAAATGGAGGCTGAAGATGACGGGAGTGATACTTACTATAACTGAGCACTAAAACAGGAAACATGATTTTCTATGATGTGGCCACTTTTATTTCTCTTTTATGAATGCACTTTTAATCTGTCTGCTTTTGTCGTGCAGAGTCACCAAAGTGCATCATGGCCAGAGTAATTACACTGTGAAACGTTTCGTGCTGGTTTTGTCCGCTGCCTTAAAAAGTGAGTGAACTGAACCTAAAATATGTTCTATGTCAGCTGTTGAGTTGAGAAATACTATTGATGCATTGTTATTATGAAAGTATAGATTATAGCCACCTTAATGAGTTGAGTGAACATTTGGCAGAAAGATACAGAACAGCTCACATGTGTAAGTTCTGACATGGCTTTACAATAAATTAAAGCAGTTATAAGTTGTCAACAAATTATCTCGGTATGATGTTTCATACTGTGAAGTCTTAGCTGCGTCTAGCTAACAGCTATTATATTTGGATAATCAAATGAAAACAACCCAACTGGTCATAAATCCAAGAGCAGGACGGACTTCATTGTATTTTTACTTAAATGTGTGTTATGTGTCCAACCATCACCCCTGTTAGTGAGATATATTTAATGTATACATTTTCTTGGAAAGGAGTGACATAAATATATACTCACATGATATTTTTATTGGCACCTTTGGGTTTTTTCAGGTCAAATAACACTGCAAGAACTTCCATTTTGCATCTCTTGTCAATTCAAATGCTGTGCATCTCTCCCTGTGAGCCGGCTCTCCTCCTCCATCTCATTCCTTTGTTGCACTGGGGCTGAACACTATGTTAACCTAGTAATTGGCACTGGGCCTTCCCCATTATACGGCTTTCTATTGAGCCGTTCTACATGACTAGTTAAAGAAGATGGCATGAAGATTAATGAAGTCCAGCTAATACAGGAGGGGGGTACCTCTCCAGCACTTCCACTGAGGAGATAGCAGAGAGCAACAACAGTCTGCCCCCAGCTCAGCCGTCTCTCTACACCTTTTTTTATATTGCCTGTTTTAACCCGTGAACTCTGGACCTTCCACTTGTGTAGCAAAGCCACCACAGCGTCCTGGTTTGATTGATGTCGCTACAGCAGTCAGTCTTTTTCCTTTGAATTGAACGGCCCGGCTCTCTAAAATAGATTTTCCAGCACAATTCACAGTGGCTGCCTGTAGATGGAATGGCAGGGCAACCCTTTATGCAGTTTCATTTAAAACCATGAGGTAGCTGACGTGTTCATTCACTTTTGGCAAATGCCCCTTGGATAAGGTCTACAGTCTTCACTTTCAGATTGTCTGAGAGGGTTTCATTGCTGATCTGGAGCCACCAATAACAGCGAAATGATAAAGCAGAAAATGTGTCCTCAATGTGAAAGCAGGAGTAAAAAAATAACAGAACTGTAGAGTCCATTTAATACAGAGAACATCACCTGTGGACCTGTGTTAAATATGACCAGACTTTAATCCTTATTCTGTAATGTTTTGTTACACTCTTTGTTTGGGTGTCAGTTATTCATCATGGGGTGTTTTTCTGTAAAACGTGTGTGGCAAAATATTATAATTTTATTAGAATAAGCACGCATTTCAGATTTCAACCCTGTCTCCTATTGAGGGAAACATACTTTCTCAGTTTTAAACACGCGTGTAGTAAAAGAACAGGGTTTGAGTTAAGGCTATGTTTGCTTTGTACCTGGTTAAAATTAGTATGAGTGGTCAATTATAATAAGTCAACGCAGACTTTTGGTTTCACATGGGACACAAACAGCCGTCTCCTGGGTTAAAGTCCTGTGTTTGTTGGACCCCTCCACCCACCCCAACCTCTTACCTGTGTGAATATGCAGACTTTGAATGGAATCGTTTTTGTAAACAAACTTAACCCTACAGAAAATATGTTTCCCTCAAAACACTGAAAAAAAAAATGCAGTTTTGCTGTAACATCATTTTTGGAGACTAGCCTGACACATTTACATTGCAAAAAGCTAAATTTGCATTGACAAGTTTTCTGGCCACATGGAAACAACATTAACAAGCAGGAAATATAACACTGACATCTTATAGCTTTTAAGGCTAACTTAATTGTTTCTTTCTCAGTCAAATATCCACTCTACTTTTTGCTTTCGTTTTGGTCCCCACCAACTCCTGACAGATATATTGGCAGTAAAACTCCATTATGTTCACCAGCTAGCCGCTAACTTTGTCAATGCAGTGTTTGATGCTTGGCAGCTTACAGTGGAGTTTTAGAGCAATTTTTTTTTTCAGAAAACAGCTGCCTGATGAGACACAAAAACCCAAACCCAATCACTAAAGCTGTGGCTATAGGATTGACAGACATATCAATACTACTAATGATTGGGACCTTATTTTCTTTTTGTCAAGGTACCAAAAGATGACGACTATCTGTATCATGACAAACTCAGTTGCAGGCCATAAACAAAACAGTTACTAAAACATTTAGTAAAGCAGAGAGAGAAACTGGAGTCAGGTGATCATTTCCCTACCAGGAGCCATTTACATTACACATAGTAA